>JAHWFP010110786.1:0-14791 GCA_023313725.1 Lithobius niger
TGGCTATATGTTAAAGTTGGAACTTAAATAACCTCCGACTGTCATTTTCTAAGCCAAGCCAGTTAAGAATAAACTCAACGTTAACGTCTTTGTCCCCAGCTATACTGTGTACGCCTGCAAGAATTTTCTGCTTGTATGTCTGATACCCACTAGCCAGTTAATCAGTTGTAGTTAGCTGTAAAAAACAATTCAGTTGTCACTGACCATTTACTGTATACAAGATTTTATTTTAAAGTAAATTCAATGTCCACCAAGCTTATAGAAAATACCGCACAAAGATAACATATTTTCATGGATTGCTCTAATAACACTAATTAATTTTGTTAGCATTTCACGATTAGGAGTGCAGTTATTGTTTGCATTAAGCAACTATTGTGGTAAGCGTTTGTTTATTACATTGGCTTATTGGCAAACCATTATTTATTACATTCGAAACTGAACGTGCTTACGTGGCAAGCATGGTCAGTTTCGAATTCTGAGCGCGATGGTAGTGATGTAAAGAAAAGCTTTCACAAGTGTCCTGAAGAAGGCAGTAGGAGATTTCAAAAGGACTTCAAAGCTGTTGAAATTTTCCAGATACCAGTGAGTGGTGTTCGTTGAAGTTCCTAGCTAATTTTGAGTTGTAATTAGATAAAAGAATGTTGAGGACTCCACAGTGTTGTAACTCGTAACCAAGGTACAACCAAATATTCCTGTTGTGTCCATCGTGCAATATGCATGCATAAATTATGTGCTCGTTTTGAGTCTACTTCCTTTGATCAGTATCGGTTTTTCTGGGTACCACACCGATTTGCAACATTCATTCAATTCTATGTAAATGTTGCAAAATGAATTTTTTTTTACGAGGTTGAGGCTGAAATCTAAAGAGTGAGTAGCCTATCAACCTTGAGAAAGAAACTTTCAAGTCGGTACTTTTAGACCGTGATATTGCTGTGCACACTCCAGTATCTAATCAAAACAAGCTTATAGTAATGTTTGAAGTTCTGAGTCAAGTGTGGTTTTGTTGACAAGTTGATAAAACAGGTTGCGGAAGTGGTTAGCTGATTATTTCACTTCTTGGTTGATAAGTACCAACCGTTTTGTTGAAGTTGCCGGCTATGAAAGAGGTAATAATGAAATTAAATTAAATGACCTGCTATACACTTAAGGGTTGTTTGTATTTGTATTAACACATCATACCTATACACTTAAGACAACACCATTAAAACTGTTGAGTATTGGTGGGTCGGCCTACTGTTAATACGAAAAGTATGTAAACACTTTGGCTCAAATGCCTTTGCCAGGTCTGTGGACTGGCAAACCACGCAGTGTTGCAATTCACAATAAGTATATTACAAGTGTTTTCTGCGTGTTGCTGAACCCATTGTAAATAACATATTGATTTTTTTTTTAAATAGCACGATGCAATTGCTGTTTAAAACAGAAGTTAATTGTAGAGAGATTTTTAATAAGTTTTATATGCTTCGTCAAACAAAAAACAGGAAAAAGGGTTTCAGTTTTGTTTCCCTTGTATTGACCAGCTTTGATTGCAGGAGTGCTTTTTGGTCTTGTCCATGTGACACCTTAAGCCAATAGCTCGGCTCACCCTAGGGATAGGCTGGATTAAAAAGTTGTGTAAACCTGAATCTGGGAATGCACCCATCTTTAGTTACAGCCTCCCCCAAGTTAGAGGTCAAATGTTGAAATTTCACCATAACTTTCCAAACCACTTCAATTGGCACAACGTTCTTGCAATTTCACTACTTCATTATCTAAAGGTTAGTTTGACGTCCCACAACTTTGTGGATTGCGCAGTGTTGGGGTAGGAGGGTCTTTAGCAGGTTTACTGAAACAAACGTTGCGTCACCCTGCAGAGCAGCAGAAATACCAATTTGGTATAGTCTTCATTTAAGAAAAGCGAAATTTGTGGGTTTGTGCTTTTTGTGACTAAAAGGTACTTGGTGTGTCCACCATGCGATCCAACACAGGTCTGGGTACGTTTTGCCATCGATTGGCGAACACGTTCAAAGACAATCCGGGTGTATTTTGGATTGCCTGACAAACAAACATTCAACAACCCATGTTAAAGGAAGCTTTTAGTTACCTGTATTAATTGGCAATGCAATGTAAAGCTTGTTTCAGTAAAAACCAGAGAAGTCTCCCCCCCCCCCCCCCAATACTGCTTCATCTGCATAATGTAACATTAACCTAAAGCACTATAATTAATTACAAGAATGATGTACTAACCTGTAAAAATTTGGAAAGATTAGGATTAGGTAGAAAGTTAAGAAAAATTTATACGTCAATTAGGCCAGTTTTACCCGTAACTGGGAGGGGGGAGGGCTGAACTAAAGATGGGTGTATGTATATGTGTGTGCATATTTGAATACATCCATACATATACAATTAATAAAATTGAAGCCTACTCAGATAGCTGTATTAGCTGTGTAATGTTTAGGCTTTAACAGCCAATGGAGGTCTCTCAGTAGGCTCCTATTTCATACTAATATCTGTCTATAATTTAAGCTAAAAAAAATTACACTTATCGGAAGCATCTAAGCTGATACAGTTAATGAAATTGTTTGATATATGTTTGCAACGTGTTCCCACCGCACCTTTTGTATCCGCTTGTTGTGTTGGTGACCCAAAGTAGCATACAGCCAAAAATTTTGTAAAAACACAATTGTGAAAACAACTATAACATTTTATTTCTAACGAAATTACTTCAGTTACGTTCCTATTTCCTTCGTAACACAGCATGGTTTTAGTTTATGTGTTTGGTCCCATTTCTTTCTTTAAAGCATGGCTGCTTACGCCAAAAAGGCTATCAGGCTACAACTGTGGCATGTACAATGATAGAGACTGCTAAAAAGAAGAAAAAATGCAAGATGCAATTTTAAAAATAAGCATTATTTCCACAGGGAAAAAAAGCAAAAAGTAGGCTGACATGCACAAAATAAGTAATATCTACTTGGAGTGTTGGCTAATTAAGCTCAAGTGTTAAGTTTCATTATCACAAACTACAGTGGTTGAAAAAAATGTGGGATTTTAAACTCTTGATTAAATGCATTGTCGCATTCCCAAACTGATTCCTGATTAAGTTTTTCACTGATTTCCTACTTTTTACTGACATTAGTCCCTACTTTTATTTTTAATGTTGGCTATTTTCTGCTGCCACCCCTGTGAAATAAAAAAAAATCAAATTGCCCAATAAGATGTATGGTAAATAATGAGTTTTCATTAGTATTTTTAGCCAGAATTAAAAAGACTATGTGAACTTAATGACTGGTGTATACAATGGTAGCATGTTTATCAAGAGTGTTTAATTGTACATTTCTATAATATACTTGGCAGCTACCACTTTAACAATTAAGTTTTATAATTCGGTCCTTTCATGTACAATTTTGTCTGCTCCAGTTCTTCCGTAATAATATTTGCCGCATAATAATGTTAGTGATAGCTCATTTGTTGCTTCTATTTGTACCAAAGTAGGCTAGGCTAACCCATATTAGGCCAATTTAGATGGCATCTGTTTGGTCACCAGACAGATAGATGCGTGTTATGAACGTGTAAACTAAGGCCCTTTAATAGCTGCTCTTCATTATAATGATTTGTCTGGTAATTTCCTACTCGAAATTGTTGACCTTATTCCAAGAACTGTGGGAATAAATTTATCAATTGTCCTGACCTTGCTCTGGTCAACACAAGTTCTTTTGAGATAAATCACATGAAAGCAAAATGGTTGAATTAAAAATAAAATCTGGAACTTGTTGAAACAGTATTTAGGCTATCTCACATCATTCTCTGTAACCTACACGCTGAGTGAACCTACGAAATTTGTCAACATTGTGAGAATAATTACCTCCTCAAAATGTTTAAAAATAAAAGTTGCAGTATGTGCTGTTGTAATTAAAAGTTTTTACTAAAAATGTATTTCAGTGACCACATGGATTGTCCACCAAAAAAACCACAACCAAAATCAAGTTTTCTTAGAAGAAAGTTTTCTATATTTTTTAGAAGAAAAAAAACTATAATAGGGACGGACTACTTTACTGGATACAAAATTCAATTCTGATTCAAAAAAAGTGGGTCCTATTTTTTTGAAAATTGTGAAAAAGAAGCTTAGTACAAATTCAACTTTCTTTCACTGCAGGCAAGATGCAGTAGGTTATTGACTAGTGCATCATGGTTGCACCAAATTTTTAATTCCAAATTCTATTTTTTTTTTAAATTAGTAAAAATTGATTTGTTGTTACACAGGACATTTTATGCAATTTAAACACATTTTTACATTTTGCTTGATTTCTCTGCCAGTAAATGGCACTGAATCATTGGCTATTGTGTTTTTTTCCCCTAAATCTCAACACCAAACCGCGGGGGTGGGGGGGGGGGGTGCTTAGAGGTCGTATGTAATATTCCAGGAATTATTTCTTCAGCACTATACGGAAGGTCTTAAAATGACTTGTATAATTGGAGACACGAATAGCTCATATGAACAAAACACAAAAACAATTTTGGGCTTAACCCTTTAAGTGCCACGTTAATTTTATATCTGCAGTCTATCTCCACAAAAGTAGGGCTTACCTGAACGGGACTCGAACTAGCAACTCTTAAGGAACTCTTTAACTTCAGGCACACGCCTCTACAAACCGAGCCACTGCCGTCTCTTTTAAGAGTGTGCTTCTTAAGGGAGCGTAGTATTGTTGTCGTTTCTTCATTGTTGCCCATCTTGTGCATAGTTTGGACTCTGTTCCATGACGAGTTGGGCTCATCCAAGACGCATAAAGCATTAATTGTACATAGTAGCCTCAGGGCCAAAATTGGGCAGTCATACCCCAACCAAAAAGAATTCGGGAAAATGGACCTCGGTTGGTGGGGTGAATTACAAAGAACTAAAAGAAGAAAAAAATAGTCCTCTTGCCGCTCCTTCCCCCACTACAAATTCCTGGATCTGCCCCTGTAGTTTTGAGAGGTTAACTTGCCATTCAGGTTAAAAACGAAGTAGAATGGCCGACGAACTCAACAGTGCCACCAGGAGGAAGAACGACAAGTGAGAAATCGAACTAATTCAATGTACTATAGTGTTTGACCAAATCGAGAGCTTCGCTTTGCAGCCAGTATACTGAAATGAAATAGTGTTGGCCTAGACTCGATCCAGCGTGGAACCTCCGGTTAGATCTGTACAACTACAAATGTGCTGACTAAGCCACGATCAAATAAAAATCAGCGTTTTAAAATTACTTTGAAGGTTGATGCATCACTTAGTACAAAGATTTGCCGAGTCGGGCTCTGCACTGCATTGTGTACAGTGACAGGGGCTTACCATGTAGGTACTCCTTACAGGAAGTAGGACAAAACTACGAATAGAATGGGCAAATAGTGACAAACAAAATGTTCTCACTCCAGTCGGGAATTTCAACATCTCTTCCCCACCCATGTGTATGGATCCTTGAAAAGTCTTGGAACATATTTAAAAGTAAGACTTAAGTCCAGGAATCCTAGTCCTTGGTTAAAAATATATATTTTTTATTTGTATATAGACTACAATTTACAAATTTATTTATTTTAAAACCTGGAATGTCTTCTGCCATTCCTGAATTCGGTACTGATATGCAATTTAAACTCCATTAAGTTAATTTAAATTATTTAGGTGGTACAAAAAAACGACCTACAGAAAATTTAAACATTTTCGTTCTTACATCATTCTCCCAAGTTTTAGCTCCTCTGTTTAAAGAGAAGACTTGAAAATGAATGAATGAATGCCTAAATAAAAGAAATTCTCACTTCTATTGCACAGATTGATAAATTTCCTGCACTTTACGGCGGATCAAGATTACATTAGCATAAGGTGCTACTTTGTAGTGTTACTGTACATGCTTTGGGCGGTTCAGAAATGGGCCAAAGCCAACTCGCTGAATGGAAGAACTTTACTGTTTCTATTTAATTCTAAAAAGATAAATGAAATTTCTTTTGTCTTTCAATAACGATTGCTACCAACCAAGTAAACAACATTGCAGGCTGTTAGTTGCTGAATGTATGCTACTTTGCTGATCCAGAACCTTAGCTGACTGGTCTGCAGCAGTGGTTATTTATTTTTTGTATGTGGAAAGTTGTGTAACAGGCATATGTGTGTATAAAATGTTGTGAATGACTGGAAGGTCAAGTTAGTCTTTTGTGTTCATTTCATGTTATACAACATGTTATCCTTTTTCTAGTGACGTTTTGTTTACCATTCATTGTTTAGTTCAAATCTGCACTTGTCTTTACGCTTCCATGATTCAGTGTTGATACTTTTGACCTTTGTGGCAATTTATGTTAGGGTGTGGTAATTTGAGATCCATTCTGCAGGCGAATCATTTGTGACCAACATTTGACACTAAACATGGCCTCTGTTAAACTTTGAGTGCAACATGAGCTGCTACTTATTAATGCAGGGAGTCCGTTTTGATTTACAGGCTATTTATTACACGGGACTTTTTTTTTATTTATATTGTTTTTCCACAGAAACCTTGGGAAAGACCCAGACCTCAAACATTTGCTGCCCATAGATGCAGAAGGCAAGACCCTTTATGACAAAGTTAAAGATGGAATTCTTTTGTGGTGAGATTTTCATTTGATAATTTAAGGTATAAATATTCTACTAACGTTGGAATTTTAAATCAGTTAGCTTGTGGGGAAAGAAAACTACTAGTTTTTGGTTACGTGTTAAAATCAGAACGTTGGGTAGTACTAATAGCACCCCGATACTATAACTTAAGCCTTAACTGTAAAATGTAATTTAATTTAAATTCAACAAAATCCATTAGCCTAATGAAAATGAACTGAGTAGTTGCAGCAAAATGGGCTGCCTTGATATCCACATTTTGTAAAAGAGAAAGTTTGGTTAATTTAATTGTCTTCGTTTAATTAAGCAACGGCATAAATTTTTAATTATTATTTTTTTTTGGTTGCATGTAGCATGTCTTCTTGTGTCTGTATCTTGCTAGTGTAATTTAATTTCCTCCTGCGAATAAATCTCAAACTTAACGTTATTTGCAGCAAAACGATCAATAATTCCTGTCCGGACACAATTGACGAACGTGCCATCAACAAAAAGAACCTGACAGTTTACACCAAGCATGAGAATTTGACACTGGCACTGAACTCGGCCCTGGCCATTGGATGCAACATAATCAACATAGACTCTCTCGACCTGGCAAAAGGCAAGCCACACCTTGTCTTGGGCTTACTCTGGCAGATCATTCGTGTAAGTTGTCAAATACTAAATGTTTGTTTAGATCTATTTGTTACAGTGCTTTTGTTCACTTCCCTTCCATTCTGTGATATGTCAAAATGAAAGTCTTAAAGACTAATTGTAATTGACTCGCTTCAAGAATTTGAAATCCATGGACACACTAAGCAGATGTACTAATTATTCTGTTCATACTAATTTTGTTAACCCCGACTTTTTATTGTGATATCGTTTGACCGGGAAAGGGGGGGGGGGGTGGGTCACCACTATAATATGTGAACAAATAGAATAATGGCACAGAATTTATTCAGCTATGTAGATTGGAATGCCCGCAATGCTTTGTCGCTGGTTCTGAATGTTCAGAACGGTAGCCATGTTGAGTTTTTGTTATAATTCTTATCGGGGTACAAAAAAAACTTCTTAGTTTCATAAAACTTGATTGTTAACTACTTCACATGTCAACAATTATCCGCAGCTCACAACCATGCAGTATCTTTCATATTTATAGAAAAAAAATAAGCAAGGCTTTAGATTGTTTGAAAAAAAAACTTGTAACTGCCAATTCAGAAAATCGTACAATTTACATTTTCCTGGAAAATGATTCTTATTGTTTCTATCTAAAGGTTTGTTTTAGGAGTTTAAAATGTACTTGAAAAATGTATCCGGCTCGTTGAGTCGGCTATTACAATATCTTAATACCAGTTGAATGCTAGTAACATTTCAGTACGCTTTCATCTTACAGGTGAAACATGATAAAAATTTAGAATGTACAAGTTATATGAATAGAACTAAATCAACATCAATTTTATATGGCTTCTTTGTATATGGTCCTACTAAAACTAAAGTGTTAGTATAAATGTAAATATAGCTTAGAAGCTATTTACACAAACAGTTAACAACATGCGTGTGATTGTTAAACAGTTTTCAGGTAGTATTATTGCTTGTTAGTGTTGGCAAAATATGTGGTACGGACAGACGTTTGGTGGGCTTCCTTTTCATTATGTCTCGATTTGTATTTTATAGATCGGTTTGTTTAATCAAATCACATTAGAGCACTGTCCAGGTTTGGCCCGACTTCTCATGGACGGCGAAAGAATTGAAGACCTAATGCGCTTGTCGCCCGAAGCTATTCTGCTACGATGGGTTAACTACCAGCTTGAAAAGGCTGGAGTTAGCCGGCGCATCAACAACTTCACTTCCGACATCAAAGACTCCGAGATTTACACTCACCTCATAAACCAGATTGCCCCCTCGGGATCTGGAGTCAACTTAGAACCGCTCACAGTAAGTGCAAAGAAAGAGTGTCCATTTTTTGTTGATTAATAAACAATAATGAAGACAATTAATTATACTGCGGTAAAGTCAGTTTTCTGCATGTTGAAAAGGGTCAAGTTGGCGCTGTCATCCAATCCACGGAAATGATAATTTTGAAATTTTCGATGCTGCTGCTGCATTTCTACCTCAGCAGTTGGTTGTTGCCAGTTGCTGAGGAAGAAGCACAGTAGCAGCTTGGAAATTTCGAAAAATTTTCGTTTCTGCGGACTGGGTGACAGATCAAACATGATCCTTTTCAACAGTAATCCACCTCACCCCAGTGAAATACATGTCTTCACTTAGTTTTCTACATCACAAAAAAAGTTGTCTGCATCACAAAAGATCAGTATTGATGTCTTAAATTATCATTCGATACAAAAAGCAAACTTGACTCTGTTTTAGGTCCGAGATGCACGGGAAAAAGCTGAATGTATGCTTCAGCAAGCTGATAAGATTGGCTGCCGAAGTTTCCTGACACCAATCGATGTTGTGGAAGGAATTTACAAGTTAAATGTTGCATTTGTTGCTAATTTGTTCAATAATCATCCTGGATTGGATAAACCTGATGAAGAAATTGAAGGACTTGAAAATATTGAAGAAACGAGAGAAGAAAAAAGTAAGCTTACTTCTAGGTATCGAAGTAATTCCAAAATTATGTATGCAAGAACTAGATTTTTGTTAGCCTAATTACCGGGTGATCAAAGCCGATGTTGAATCTAGTCATCACTCATCAGTAGTGACTAAAAATCACTTCAGGTAGCATTATTTTTGTTTATCATCTACGCACTTGTCATTATTTTTGTGTAATGTAACTTAAAATGCAATTCTTGGACCGTCCAAATAAAGCAGCGCTTACTTAAAAAGAGCATGTGGACGTTCACCCAAATTTGCAGAGTAAGGCATCCTGAGGAGAGATGTAGGAAAAAAAATTAATCAGGTTCCAAACTTTGTGTGTACATGCAGTGGAGTGTCTTCTCATTGCAGCCTACTATGGTCAAGACAGAATACTGTAAAACTAGTGATGTGAATAAAAGGCAAATAAGGTTCATGTGGTAGCAGATGTTTCTTACTATCTGCAAAATACTAACCTTCAGTATGTGCTTAAATCACCTGATTTGCTATTTAAAATGCCCGACACAGATTTAAAACTCATCCTTTTAAATCTCAGTTGATTAGTTTAGCTAATCCTCCACTGGGATCGTGCAAGGCGTCTCCTTTATAACACTGTTACAGTGTTTGGTAGATCACTTCACTTCGGGCAGCCGTGCTGAACACACGGCTGATCGGTTTGCTATTGTTCGAATAAAATATGCCAAAACGCCCTTTAAAACGCCAAGATGGCGGACGCAGTAAAGTTGAGCGAGTTGCGTACCTCCGGGAAAGTGTTTCCGATTTGTACCTGCAAGAAAACTCCGATCGACTTGCATCTTGCGTGTAGGAATTGCAGGAATTGTAATTTTCAAGATTTAAAGTGCGAAGTTTGTGAACTACACGACTCGCCGTCGGTAAAGAAGATTTTAAAGTGTTGGAGGAAGACGGATTTACGTAAGTTGAGTGAGGAGCGTCGATGTGGTTCGGTGGTTTCCAATTCTAGTGCGTCGGTGATTAAAACACCTCTCGATGTTCGTTTACAAGCCCTGAGTACTGATGTGAACGCATGTTTAGTTTTCCTGTCTGATGAGACAATCTTTAGTCATTCGGGGAATCCCCCTACTCAGCTGGTTGCCCCAGCCGTTGCCATGGAAATCAAGGTAGTGATTTCTCCGTCGGCCTCGTTCCCGTTTGGCGATGACACGCCGCTACGAGAGTAATTTGCAAATGGTTATTTCTGAGGTGTGAAAAGCAACTAAAGCTGATATGAACGTTCAAATGGACATTATGCGATCGACGGTAACTGTCGAAGTCAATTCTAATGTGGATAAACGCTTTGATGCATTTGAAAACCGCATTCTAAATTTATTGGAGTTGAAAGGAGCGGCTGCTTTGCCTCCGTCAGCGGTGCCATCTGTTGAGCAAACCCCGCGTTTTCTGCTTAGCGTTAGGGATGTTTTTAAAGTCAGCGGCTTGCAACTCGCTTGCAAGCGGAAACTCTGCCTGTTTGTTAATTAAATGGGAAAGCGTTCCCCGCGGCCAAGCGACTCGCGGGCCGCTGACTTTAAAAACATCCCTGTTCCCAAGGTCAAGGTCGTTGCTGGCGATACACAAAAGTCAAGGTCGTTGCTGGCGACTCTCATACAGCCGAATGTCAAGCTCCGTGCGCCAAGAAGACTGACGATGTTTCTAAAATCAAGAATTCGACGAAGAAAGAAAGTAAGGTAAATAATGATGTGGCGGATAATATTAAAAGGCATGGCAAAGGGTCTGATGTAGCAATGGTTTCAATTCAAGCGGACAAGTTCGGGCCGAAGTTTTGTAAACCGGGCAGAGCAGTGGTTGAAAATAAAAAAGCTCCTGAAAGGTCTAAAACACACAAGCCTTCGTGTGTTACTAGATCTTGCCCAACCCGTTCATCTCCTTGTCGAGAAAAGACGCAGAAGGAGTGGGGAATTGCCACGGGTAATGGTGACACCCAAGAAAAAAAGAGACCGTTGCAAAATTTCGGCGTTGCAAAATACGATTGCGTCGCTCCAATCGGAGATTGATAGTTTAAAAACGGGGAAAAAATTGCCGAAGTCACCAAAATGTCAGATTCCATCCGTGAAAGGAACAAAGGGAATCTCGAAGGGCGATTGCACGTTTCGTGATCATAAAAATAATTCTCCCAAACGCCGTTCTAGGGATCTCTTAGGGCACGAACAAAACGCCATTAAGCATAAACGCCCAACTGCCTGTGATACGCCCAAACGTCCAGACGCCAACAATACGTCCAAACGCCATGCTAGTAAATCTCCCACCAAGGTATTGAAGGACAATTCTGGAATTACATTAAACTGTTCATCAAAACGCCTGTGTAGTGCTTCGGTGAATATCAATGGGTCTTCAGTTATGCACCATGCATCAATAAAACCACATGTTGGTCACAAAACTTTGCATAGATCTAGCGCTTCTTCTAAACGCCATTTAGCTTCGCCCATTCGACAACGGGACTACACCCTGGAGCTGCATCACAAATCTGGGCATGATGATTTTATTTAATCCCAGCATCCCGACTGTAAACGCCCCCATGATCAGTCTCATTCGCGACATGAAAAGCCGGAAAGTGGATTTTGTTGATTCCCGCCGTTTCGGGCGTGCAGACTCTAAATATCCGGACGAATATGACTCAACCACGGGTACTGATCATTTTTCGGATGAAAAAATTATGGGGAAGGCGCCGGCGTTGACGAAGGGCCGGATTTTGTTCACTGGGACGTTTTTCATGCTGCACGGATTCGTAGCCTCTCTGATTCGAAGGAGCAATGATTTTGTTCCCCCTGAAGTGAATCCGGACGATCCCCCATTGGACACTCTTGCAAACTCTGGGGGAGAGCGTGTAGCTCCACTTCATATGCCTCAATTTGCCGTTGCATTTCGTCAGCTCTTGAACCAAGAAAGTTTGACTCGCAAGCATGAAAAGTCAATTTCAGTTTCAAAGCTTTTCCCCCCTCATGACCCGAAACTCAAGAAGCATTTTTTCCGGTCTACTGGAAGGGGTGCTCCTAACAAGCGTCGGTTCGAAACCTTCGAAGCGGCTGAGTACATTCCCGCGTACCAAACAATGGAGGCTGATTCGACTTAGAAGACCCCCTCTTCTATTTCGGTACCCATGTCATTCTATGAGGAGGATGAGGCCATTCTTCGTGCTGCAATGCGTGCTAACTCCCACGCTGAATTGGCTAATTCTGGGACGGCCAACACCATAAAGCACTTGATCACCGAAAACGGAGCTCGCGGACCATTCCTTGATCGAAGACTATCGGACTATCCCTTGATCGGACCATCGGACTATTTGATGAAGAGAGCTTCTTCATTCCACAAAGATTGTTTCGCCTGGAGTTCGAGATTGCTTCTTAACATGGTCTTCGGAAGGAGGGACGCGGTGCTTCAGTCTGCTGTCAACACTCCAAAGTAAGTCCTAGGACAATTACGCTTAATGCCGATCCACGGCTCGACTGACCTATTCAAAGGCAAACTCCTTGAACTCGCCCCGGAGTTGCGCGATACGGGGAAACCTGTCTCAACCACAAAACCTCCCTTCTTCAGCAAAAAGATGAAGAACGCAAGTTATGGTTATCACAAGAACCTGCCTCAGGTACAACAAAAGGATGGAAGAGTTGACAAGCAGCCTAAGAACCCAGCGACTCCCGACCGCCTAGGTCAAGGTCGCCTTTTCCGGATAATGCCCCTCTCCAGAGCAGGGGAAGGGGCAGAGGATTTGGCAGGGGGCGTGGATCCTTCAGAGGAAGTCGATCTTTCAGAGGAAGAGGACGACGGCCTCGCTATTGACGGGGGCCTGCCTCAGCCCTCCCCTCTTCACCGGCAGGTAGGGGGTCGGCTACAACGTCACATCAAGCAATGGCGAGAAATCACGACCGACACTTTCACGCTTTCAGTGGTCGAACACGGCTATCTTCCTCCATTCCACTCTCGTCCTGCCACTACATTCAGGCCTCCCCTCTGGATTGTGGACAAAAAAGAAGGCATGGTCTGGGAAAAGAAATCGAGAAGTTGCTCGAGAAAGGGGCAATCGAGTTGTCGCCTCCAAACACAAAAGGGTTCTGGAGTCCCGTAAGAGTTATAGGCAAGAAAGGTAGAGGGACAAGGTTGATTTTCAATCTTCGGAAACTCAACCAGCACCTCACGACCGAGTATTTCAAGATGGAAACAATACAGTCAATTCAGGAGGCACTTCAGCGCGACGAATACACCATTTCAATAGACCTGGAGGATGCCTACCTCCACGTTCCGTTACATCCATCGGTTCGTCATCTGTTTCGTTTCTACTTAAAAAGGAAAACATACCATTTCAAGGTGCTTCCTTTCGGCCTGGCGACAGCTCCTCAAATTTTTACAGCAGTCCTTCGGCCAGTGCTTGCTCATCTTCATCTCAGACTCACACCTGCAAAGGATTTCGTGTCCTGGGGGCTCATTTTCATCTTTCCAGCTTCACGGTTCATCCATCTCTGGAAAGAGTCGAAAAGCTTCAGTCAAACATGGAAGATCTTCTGGGGAAAGAGGAAATCTCTGCCCAGGAATTGGCATCCAGCATAGGTCTCATCGATTCGTGTGCCAAACTGGTGCTTCAAGATCAATGGAAAGCGAAACCGGTTCACTGGTTTCGCAATCTGGAATAGTATCCTCAGACGAGTTGGGACGATGTCATCTCTCTTTCGAACCTTCCGAGGCAAGTAGTGAACTGGTAGAAGACAAAGGAGAACTTAATGGAAGGGATCCCACTTCAACGGCCTCCGTCCGAGAGGCTTCTCTTCACGGATGCGTCGGGGGCAGGATGGGGAGCTCACTTCGAAGGTCTCCAATCTTCAGGCCAGTGGACAGAAGAAGTTCTCTCTAGCCACATAAATGTGTTGGAACTCGGAGCAATTCGTCTGGCCATTCTGACCTGGAAACAGCACCTTCAAGGGAAAGTTCTCACCGTGATGACCGACAACACCGCTGCAGTCTCCTATGTGAACAGGGGAGGTGGGACGCATTCAGCATCAATGATGGAAGAAACTTCGAGGCTTTTTCAATTGTGCGAAGACAACAACATCCAACTTCAGCCTCGTCACATCGCTGGAAAGCTGAATGTGTTAGCCGACGAGCTCTCGCTTCAGGATTTAATTCCAACGACTGAATGGAAGCTGGACCCAACAATTTGTCGGGCTCTCTTCCAATGTTGGGGGACTCCCATGGTGGATTTGTTTGCCACCCGCTTCAATCACCAATTGCCGAGCTTTGTATCCCCATATCCGGACGAGAAGGCTTGGTCAACGGACGCTCTGTCGATGTCTTGAGACGGGATCTTTGCATATGCATTTCCTCCTTTCTCCCTTCTTCAAACAACTCTAAACAAGATCAGGGAATCGAAAGGGATCTTTATCCTGATAGCACCTCTATGGTCTGCTGCTCCTTGGTTTATCGACATCATGGAGTTAAAGAAGGAGGAACCGATCCCACTTCCGGTCTCGCGATTCTTCCTGACCCAGCACAACAAGACTACAATACATCCAAAGCCGGAAGTCCTTCATCTTCACGGGTGGAGGTTGTGACTGCTCTTCTCAAGAAAGAGGGTTTTGAGTCCCCGGTAACCAACAGGATCATTCACTGCCTCAGAGGCTCGTCCATAAA
>JAHWFP010110786.1:26082-44514 GCA_023313725.1 Lithobius niger
GCGTCGATATCCCACTTGATGCACCAATTGTGTGAACTCCGACCCCCACCCCCATCCCGGTCCCTCCAATCAGCTACTGATTACTTGCCGCCACATCTGAGCGCAAGAAGAGGAGAGGTCTACTGCATCCCATGCAGCCAATGCAGGGTTGTCTACATTGTAGAGACCGAACGTCAGCTGCAACAGAGGATTGGGGAACGCTTTACAGCAGTAGGGAGGGGATACAGTCTTAAATGGCATAGGAGGGATAGTCTCATCATGCAAAACATCTGCAACACCAAATGCGTGAAATGCCACGTCAATATTGCTATCCTCCACTTCACTAAAAGGGGAGCACCTTGGGTTCTATAATTTCTGGCCATTCTTCGTTTCAAAGGAAAAAGGATTCCACTCATGAATCTGACAGGCGCCTCCCACGTGTTGATGGAACAGTCAGTTAGATCCAATGCTCGACAAGCTCGACCAGCAGTGGTGCTGTGCTGGCATCTTGTTTGAATGATGTTGGCCACTGTCATTTAACGTTTGTTTTGTATTTATACTTTGTGCTATTCTGGTGAAGGTGGAGCAGCCCTGATACGTCACCGAAAATTTGAGAGGGGGAACTTTTAGTGTTCTGGATGAACTGATGGATTTTCCCAGAGGTGGCAAAGTGTGATTCTTATAGTTTTGTGATGTTTACAATGCCACTGTAAACGGCGCTTGCCGATCTTTCAATCATGAGAAATTTTAGCGAAGTTTTAAAAAATCCAACGTAACCACTGATTGTAGGCTTTAGAGCTCTGTACGAAGCTTTTGCGAAACTGCAATCGTTAAAGTACTAATTTCAAGCATTTGTATTTCAATAACTTACACATAAGTTGGATTAAACTTTTTTCTAAGAATTTGTTTATTTACCAGCTTTACTCCCCCAAAGTGATAAAACTAACGTTGCATCAGAAGCGAATAAAATAAAAAAGGTAAAAACATGTTAAACTGGGTTATCACAATTGATTCTCTTGAAGATGATGGTGTGTTGCTAGTTTGTTGGGTGTGTTTAGTTGACAGTAAACACACCCATTTTGAATTCATTTCATTTCGAGTTCGGAAGATTGCTGAACGTTTGTAACGTTGTTTTTATTTTTAATTACGGTTAGCATTTAGGTATAAAAATAGCTTTAACTTGTAAAGCTTCTCTTTTTCCCTGCTCCAAAGGGAATATTTTTTCACTGTTTATACCTAGATTCTAGAAACTGACCATTTGGGAAAAAGAGAAAATTCTCCTGAGGGTCTATTGGATTTAGTCTGTCAGGTGTGGGTGACTAAATATTCTTGCTATCATCATACCAGTTCACACTTTCATACTATTTTTGCGATCCTTGTTTCAAACTTTAAATTAATTCATTAATTGGTGTCATACCAGTGGTATCATTGTGATGCCGTTTTCACTACACACAACTCTTTAATCCTAGAGAAACATATGTAGGCCTTATGAACAGTCGGTTGAAATTACAGTTTTAGTCATTAACTGAGCTGCTGTAACCCTAAACATGACGTATACTGTTGGAAAATTACGGTACACTCTTGCCAGAAGTTCATTCATTCCATAGAAATGAGTGCTACCATTTTTATTGTATCTTCCCCCCCAAAAAAAACCCTACTCTAAATCCAAAATTCTTTTATGTTTTCTTCAGCGATTGGCATAAATTAGTATTTTCTTGGGCCCAAATACCTTCCTCACTATCCCGTTTGTACCAATGTTGCCCTGTTATTGACAGAAAAACAAAATATTATTTCGTGATATATATAATAAAATGTATACACAAATTGGCGTAAAGAGAGAAGTGAGAGTATCGTTAAAGGCGCTGCGTCATTGATCTGGGGCAGATTGGGTTGCTAGACTGACAAAACCTAAGTGCGTAGAGGTGCCTTACTGTACTGAATTGTTTAAACTGTACGATTTTCGCTGTACAGTTTGTGTTATATCTTTCCTTTACATTTTGTGATGTCGTTAATCATTTTTGTTTTATCTCTTTTCATTGCAGTTGTACGACCACATCAAACCAGGTATCGTTGATTGGAACCGTGTGCATAAAACGTTCAGTAAACTACGTGGTTTTATGGAGAAACTAGAAAATTGCAATTATGCTGTAGAACTCGGCAAACAGCTCAAGTTTTCGTTAGTTGGTATTGCAGGCCAAGACTTGAATGAGGGCAATCAAACTCTCACTCTTGGTGAGTATAATAATCAACAAATTGCACTGTTATTTTGAATGTCATACCCGCTATAATATTGATGTTTGAGAATCGCTCATTGTGTATAGGAGGGGATAGTCTCATCATGCAAAACATCTGCAACACCAAATGCCTGGAATGCCACGTCAATATTGCTATCCTACACTTCACTACAAGGGGAGGGGAGTTTGAATTACGACGTATAATTTATAAACTAAACTAAAATTGGCATACATCTAATTGTATTGCTTTGTATATAAAACAGTTAAAGACAAATTATTCAAATTATTATAATCTGTCATTGTTGGGAATGAGGAGGTAAGAAACTGAGTCGGATTCTGACTTAGGCTCAAGCTCAACTCGACCCATTGTGCAAAAACTTAACATTCGAGTATGATGTGTTATAGCAGAGGTCCCAAACCTTGTTCAACTGAGAACCATATAATGGTTACAAACAAAAACGTCAAGTGTGCCATAAAAAAGAGGTTATACAGGGTGTTTCAGAATAAAACCGACAAACTTCCAAGGCATACTAAGGAGGTTAAGACGAGTCAAAAAGTCCTATACAACTCCTATCCAAAAATACTTGGTTACCGAGATATCGCCGTATTACACCCCACTTATTTTATGATCGAGTATTTAAGTCAGGGCTTACTTGGAGACTGAGTCACTGGCTGTGATTGAATGCCTGCAAGGTGCACGCTTTATTATGTACGTGATCTTGGTTTTTTGGTCTAGCATTATAAACGCAATACATTTATTCTCATTTGTTAAGGAATTTAGTTTATTAGTTAACTAGTTTATTTAGTTTGCTTTATGTGTGAAGTTTTTAGTTAATTTTAATGCCGAAAAACCAGGATTTAAGGGGGTGAAACATTGATTTCCTTGAATGTAGGAAGTTTTCAGGCAAAAATTATGATCTAAAATGTTTTTGGTTAGAAATCGTGAAATAACCTAGTTATGGACCCTCCTTTCCCCCCCCCCCCCCGAGGGCTAATCATAGGCGATTTACAGTAGTTACAATTAAACATTGGCCACGTGGCTGCACGTTTGTTTAAGAGTTTATTTTTATAATGTAAAGCCATATGTTACTTTCAATCCCATAATTTTGTGTGTGGCATGTTTGTGGCTGGTCGAGATGATATTATATGTTGAACGGTGAACACCAAAATAAAGTAAACTGAAGAACCGATTTATGGAACTTGACATAATTCCCTTTAATTTGGTGAACTTTTGTGCTTTAATTTCTGCAACTTGTTTTGTTACAGCTTTGGTCTGGCAGTTGATGCGAGCATACACACTCAGTATCTTGGCCCAGCTTGCTAACACTGGAAGTCCAATCGTTGAAAAAGAAATTGTCGACTGGGTCAACAATAAAGTAAGTACACACCAAAGGCATAAAATTAAAGGACTGGATTGCTTAATGCGACATAATGGCCTATGAGCGGTTACTTGAGCACTTAATCTTTTTCCACAAAGTGATCATTTTTAAAGGTCGTAACACCATGCCCAAGTTTCTTCATAATATGTCGCAGTTACGCTTTTCCACCTTTGAAGTTGATTTTGCCTTTAAGCTGGGTATTAATCCTTTCGATACATTTCTGACAGACAAGTCGAAGTCATCTATACCTGTTATGTGTGACGGCAGCTTCTTTTTTTTTCCGGGAGTCATGAACAATGCCTTGGGGGGGTCGGTGATGCAGACAGCTTTGTAGGCCTTACATACGAACTCTCGCCGGCAGTTGATTCTGACACACCGTTCTGGCACCGTTAATCCAGTCTGTACTTTCAAATCAGCCTTAGCAGTAAAGATGCCATGTTGTTCAAAGAATCTATATACATTCCATACGATTTCCCTGGCTAGACTACGAAGAACTGTGCCCTTCTTTCCGACTGTTGATTTACTCGCTCGAATACTCGTATTAAGAGACGCCGTGTTGATTGAAACGCAGCATTCTTGAGTTTCCCAGCATGCTGTGCGAACATGACTGGCGCCAATAACCGATAACGCGTTACCATATAAGGAATTATGTCGTCACGGTGAACAGCCCTGGTCCGAGTTTTGTTGACATTAAAACACTTTTGCCCATACTAAATGCAACGAGCAGTAGTTAGCTAGCTGAAACCAGTCTGGTTTTGCGTTTGTTATAAAATTAGACACCTTTGTCTTCGTGTTAATAAATAAGTTAATTATTAAATTATTAATTAGGAAATCTTGTTTTAACAGCTCAAAGAAGCAAAGAAAACGACAAGTATCCGAAATTTCCAAGATACTACTATTTCAGATGCAAGGGTGGTGATTGACCTGATTGATGCTATCAAACCTGGAACCATCAATTACGAACTCCTAAGGGATGGTGTGACGGTGGAGGTAAGTTTAAAAACATCAATGGGTTTGGTTGGTAGCATTGTATTTGATTGAAAACTTCTTTAAAACAAAGTACAGTCAAAACTGTACTTTTGTTTAAAAGAAATCTCTTAAAAACTGAAGCATACTCTACAGTATAATGAAATAATTTTCAGTCTCTTCCATAACTGTCCCACTGTTCCTTAAAATTCTTTACAGTGGAATCTCATTTATCCTAAACGACTGGGGCCAAAGGTGTTAAATTTTGGATGAGAAGAGTTTCAGATATTACCATCCAAAAACACATTTCTGTAAACCCTAATGTCGTAGGGTTGTGCCATTTAAACGGTTAACCACATATGGAATATGTACAAGTTTAATCATTTGCGTTTAATAAAAACTGTAATTTTTGTTTTACTGCATTGGAAAAATAGCTTTCTATAGCTGATGAAAACATAAATTACCTGTCTTATTAGCATTTCCCTCTGTTGGACTGCTCAAACCCTAGCAAAACTTGTTGGCTGCCCTCTCTAGCTCGTAGCTCTCCTTCTGCGCATGTGTGGACACAGGCCTCCTATAAAAAAATCTGTGTCGGACCATGCTTCATCTTTCTTCCTAGGGCACCATCCTTGTGTGGTTGCTCGTCCTGCTCTACCGACATAGGACCATCTCAGCAAACTTGAACCATGAGGCGCCACAGCGCTATTCCAGTTTCACAGGACCTCCGCAGCATTTCGGCTGTTGTTCAGTCTCTCCTGACCCGAATTCACTTCGGATCAATGGACTCCTCGATTATTACTGCTGCTGCAGAAGCCACAGAAGCTGCGACCACTTCTCCGACGGGTCCGATCGCAGCACCCATGCACGTAACCCACTCGGTCACCCACTATCTTCCATGTCGGGAGTCCTTTGGTCATCAAGAATTTCACAACCCAAGCGTCCCTGCACCTACCTAGTCCTCGACTGGCGCCTCCTGATGTCTCAATTGGCCCACCGTCTTCCATGGCGAGAGTCCCTCGGCCACCAAGGATTTCATAAAGGACTCTGTTATTCTCAACAAGCAGTCTGCGACAGTACCATTCTACCTTTATGGGACTATTTCCATCTGAGAGCCTTGCATCAGTCACTGAATAAATTTTGGGCGAACAGTTGGCCGCTGACGAGATGGACCTGCTACCTCAAGCTATGGGGCAAGGTGGCCTGGTGGTTACCATGAGCGTCTCATGTGCCAAGAGGTCCTGGGTTAGAGTCTGACGTCAGTCATCCCTAACATTTTTGGGATGAGAAGGGCCCTGGTGATGTGTCATGCTCATGTTGATTGTGGCATATAAAAGAACCTTTTCCAATGGGATTTGCGTAGCAAAATTGTCCCTCTCTCCTTCTGGCACCATGGCTTCGGCTGGGAGCACGTCAAAAGCTAAACCTACCTCAAGCTTACTTTATAAACAACCATCAGCGCCCATCTCCAGTCATCTGTAACACCCGTCCCGCGCCCGGCACTTTGGAAACCAGGCGCTTGGGCCCGACTGCTGTCAGCAGAGGCCACGAGCCCGCTAACATGTGCCCACAACGCCCGTTCTTTCGGGCCCCAAAATCAAATGATCTTCAGGTGCGCCTCACACGAACTAATGGATGGCTTACGGTTCACAGGGTCTGTTGATTCTGGGGCAGCCAGCTCGTAGCGCAGGTATCCTTTACTATGGTCCCACCGCCATGCATGATGAGGTCTGTTAAATGCTAATAGGACAGGTAATGTATGTTTTCTTCAGCTATAGAAACATCAAAATACCAGGGCCACTTGGTTAATTTTTGATTCTGTTCTGTTAGCCTCCGAACTTGCATTACCTTTACCCACTTCCCTCTAAGTTACCATGGTCCCAACGTGGAGGAAAACAGGTGAAGCATTGTCCGACTCGGACGCTTTTATAGGAGGCATGCGCCTCAAGATGCATGCAAACTGAGCTCATCGATTTTCTTGCATTATCAAATTTTGGTTTGATCATTGGAAACATGTAGTTGGAATGCTTTGGTCAACTGCTCATTACTGCCGTTTGTACGATCGGAAATGAAAAATACACATGTGCTTTAAAAAATATAAACTTTCGGTAATTATATTTTTTTTGTAATTATATTTTGAATAAATGTGATTCCACTGTATAACAAAAAAATGTGTTACCTCTGGACCACGGGCTGTCGTTATAAAGAACTGTATATTTACAAGTCTAGGAGTACTTTTGATGTTACTTTTTTACAGTACATGCACATTTTTTCTTTAGCGTTTGAAGAATAAAAATGAAAAATCAAAGTGTTTTTAATTAAAGTGTGTATAAAAACTAATAATATGCGGAATACGGTAACAAGATAAAGGTTTTGACTATTAATATTTTTGTACAGCATTAATTCTGCAGCTGATTTGGAAAATTCCATGGAAATGTTAAAAAAAATTCCCTAAGCCATTCTGCGCCACTTGCTTTAGAAAGTCGTATTAAAAATACAAAAACATGTTACTGTGAGAGTCCAGGAGCACGAAAAAAAAGGTCGCAATAAAACTTGCTCAGTCTCACAACACGAAAAAGTCACATTAGTTTCCACAAATTTTCGACAGCTTTTTTGGAGGACATAGTAATTCTTCTCTTAACGGTTTTCATCAGGCGTTTGAAGTAGCTAACTGCGATGGATCACAGCTGATCAGTGCCGGAGCAAGAGGGGGTGAAGTGGGCAGCCGCCCCAGGTGCCGGAAGGGGTAGCCACCCCGGGTGCCGAAAGGGGAATGGACGCAGAAAATGCTGCCCCCAGCCAAAAACAAAAAATAAAAAACAGTTGAACTTTAATAAATGCTCTTTTGATTAAGTCTAGCCTAAATAAAATTGGTTTTGAAAAATTAATTTTAGAGTTGCAGCAGTATATGACTGGACAAGAAAACTCACACTGCGAACATGAATTTGGCAACAAATACTTAATGTTTGGCCCAGTATTTGGGGCACCTGTTCACAATAAAACTGTTAAAACACTAAAAGAAAGAGGGAGCTGCCACAAATTGTGGACTTCACACAGCTGTCATGTTGGAAAACCAACCAATATGGTGGCTATATGAAGTCCACAATTTGTGGTAGCTCCCACCGTTTTTAATGTTTTAACATTCTTATTGTGAACACGGCCCAAATCCCGAGTTAAAAATTAAATATTTGTTCTTAAATTCCTGTTAGTTTTCTTGTAATTCAGAGGGTACCTCAATCTTAAACAACAAATTCTTCAAATGTAGGTAAATATTTTTGTCTTCTGCCTACCTACCCCTTCATGTCAGATTCGTATTTTCAGTGTTTTGGCATTATATCTGTGGCACCGTGATGGGTTCATTTTTGGGTAGATTTGAGAACAGGCGTGGGGGTCAAGAAGGTTGCAATCTGCTGTAGTACAGTATAATAGCGATAAAGCACGGCGCTCAATGAGCTATTGGCCCCAGGCACTCCAGCCGATCGTCTATAGTCTGAATCGCGTGGACTATACAGCCTCCGATATTCATTGGCTATTGCCATCTTTGGGTGAGTCCGGAATGGATGTCATTTTTTACAAGGTACCGTATACTGGGAAACAGAAGGGGCTTGAATGTTAATCATCCTATGGTTTTTAATCTCGTGCGCGCGTATTGCCAACGACTTGAAATCTCTCAGGTCTCTGACCTTAGCTAAGTTGAACACAATCAGGATCTCAGTTTACATCCAACTCGGTTCAGGACAGGAACCTGAGAGGTTTCGAGTCGTTGGCAAGCCAATACAAGTGCACGAGATTGAGTGCATTCGCAAATTTGTACTGCTTTATGGTAGTATTGATGGAGAAAGCGGTGACTAATAAATATAATGAACTGCTGGAATTTCAAAGTACTATTTTAGCAGGCTAGGTGAAATGTAAGTAAATGCAAAGTTTACTATAAGAGTGAAAAAATTTTAATTAGTGTCTTTTTACAATGAAGTTACTGTGGGAAGATGTGAACTTGGTGGTAGATGAGTAAGTGCCTGACTTGAGTTGAAGCTAGGGTCAAATTTTCATTTACATCCGTGTACTCGGCATTAAATTCGTAATATTCAGCTAAGTTAATTCAGGAAAATGCGTTCAATGTAACTCTACATACGATCAGGAACGACATGTTCGTTCGCACAACTCATTTGATATTTAAAACTCACAATATCCAGCGAATTTTTTAGTCAGTAGGTGGAATTGCTGCTACTCATCTGTCTTCTTCAGGCTTCAGTTCGTTCTTTGTTCACTACCACACCGTCGTCTGCTGTTTTGAAAAGTGGTGCTAGCCGTAGCCTTTTGTAATGATGTTGCCGTTCATCACATTGCTTTCACAGCCTGTTGCTAAAATGCTCGTTGACCAGATTACTGAAGCTTGGATGTGAAGGCCCTTGCAAGTTCATCAATTTTATGTCGTGACAAGGGCCTTCACATCCAACCATTAGTAATCTGGTTAACAAGCATTTTAGCGAGAGGCTGTAGACGCACATGGACGAATGGCAACATCTGGGGCTATGGCGAGCGCCACTTTCCAAAACAGTAGACGACGATGTGGTAGTGAACAGAGAAACAAACTGAACCTGACGCAGACAGATGAGTAGCAGTAATTCCACCTACTGACCATAAAACCTGTCGAAAATTTGCTGGATAGTGTGTTTTAAATATCTAACTTTTAATGGCTTTCGAAGTAAAATCCATCATTTATTCCTGATAACTCTGCATAAATATTATGTACAGTTTGTGTCGTTAATATTATCTCAGTAGCCTAGAATTATGGATAATAATTATGTATCTATTCACAACCACCTTCCGCTTCATACGCACTTCCAAGCAACAAGCTGTTGTGTTATTGGGGCTGGTTTTTTTCTTCTTCACAAAGACGTTATTTGTGAGGAAGTGTTGTGGTTGTTGTGAACTGAACTTGGTAGATGTTTTGCACTTCACGTAATGATAGTTCACGTCGCAATTGTGTTGATATATGAATGCAGTGAGCACCTGAGGCCTGATCCAAGTTTGGTCTGGTTACATTTTTTTAGTGGTTTGGAAGGGTTAAAATTAAAAGCAAGTTAAAGACAAACCAACCGAATCACATGATTTTGTCATTAGAGGCATTTATTGCTTTTCATAATGTACTCTTTGCTTAGCAATTAAAATGTACAACTATTTCATCATTTACCTAGGGTACACGGAGGTTTCTTACGTTGCTTTAGCTTAAGTCAACTTAACCTACGTCAATGTAGTGTTTAGAGTGCTTTAAGAACGTCCGTGTAACCACCTAAAACCACTTTCAAGTCACTTTATTTCGAACACCTCGTTACATCGACGTAAGGACTTGAAGCACTTTAAAAACCAGTGTGTAGCCACCTATAACCCTTTTTCTACGTCGCTCTAAGAACTGCTTTCCTTTGATTGGTTGAAACGAGAGTGCATAAACATCACGAAGCCAGGGCGGAACCAGTCACTTCCTTAAAACGAAGTCGATAGCCCAGCTAGTTGAGTCAGGACATGGGAATAGAGAGGGGTTTGGTTGATGGGGGATTAGATAGATGTGACGCTACATCGACTTTGCAGGTACCACCATGTACCCGTTGTCGTTTTAACTCACTCCAACTGGAATGTCCATGTAACCACCTCTCTCCTAAAGCGACATGTGTTCAAGTTGACCTAAGATAAAGCGACATAAGAAACTTCCATGTACCCTCGGTCATTAGCTCACAATACTAGTATCTTGTGTTAACAAACCTACTTTTCATTTGCAGGAAAAAATGGCCAATGCCAAATATGCCATCTCTATGGCTCGTAAAATTGGAGCTCGCATCTACGCTCTGCCCGAAGACATCACTGAAGTTAAGCCTAAAATGGTGATGACAGTCTTTGCTTGTTTAATGGCTAGAGACTACATTCCAAATATGGGAACAAAAAATGACAGTCCATCATAATGCTTTGATGTATGACGTTGAGGGTTCACTGCCAGTCACAGTGCCTTCAAGCCAATTTGTACATGTTTTTTGATACCTTTCTTATTACCATCCATCCCTTCCCCCTTTTTTTTAAAATTTCGGCATGATTTGATGTTTATACATAAATTGCATACCGTAGCTCGCATTGTAATGATACATTCCTGATTTTGGAAATCTTTTTTATTTTCTACCCTACTTTAAATGGAAAGTAAATTTTATGAGAACTGTAGAATGACTGCTGGAAATTAATTTAAAACATCTGTGATAAAAAAAAAAAACTTTGATAAAAGCACAATAGATGGGTTGGTGTTGATATTGAGGATGTAGTATTTGAGTCTGAAGTTATTTTTATTGATGATACTAGCTCAGTGTTTTATGAAGTTATGTACTGGTAAGTAGTAAAACTAATAATTTTGTTTTAATTTGTGTATTTATTTTTATTATGTAATTTTGTTTTATTTTAAGATTGGTATATGACTTTGTTGTATTAACCATCAACTAAACTAAGCCTAATTGTTACAATGGTGTTAGGTAGTTAGTGCTAGCATTTTGTGGAATAAGCTGTAAAAGTGCTTACATTTTTTATTGAAGTTCCATTTGCCGCGGGTTGTGTGCTAATTTTGCTCGCCTATATGGCAAATAATCAAAAGCGTAACATAAAGGGAGCCAGGGACAAAATTTAAAACATTGTAGTTGAAACTGTCTTGAACTAGTCTGATTTTGTTTGCCCGAAGATGCTTGCGTTGTTCTAGCAACTAGTCTTATTTTTCTTTTCTTCACATCCAAGTTTAATAATTATAGTAGTGCACTTTACCTGACAATCTGATGCAAAATTGCTCTGCAATGGTTATCCCAACAGCAATAACAAATTAATATTAGTAGGAAGAGAGCTTGCCGTCTTTTATTCCAATTAAAGGTAAAAATATTAATTTTAAATGTAGCGTAAACCTTTTTTACATGACTGGTTGTTAGGTTACGCTAAATGAAGAGCCGAAAAATAAATTTAAGACCGGGCCATAGGTGATTATTTGTGCACAATGTTATGTTGTATTTTTCACAAGTTTTTATATGAATTTACTGTGGTAATGGAAACAACTACATGAATTAGGACATTTATTGCCCCCATCATCATCAGAATCAACCTAAGTTGTGCACATTCCATAGTTACCAGCATAATTTAGGGTTTTATTTGGCACATTTATGTAATACTGTACTGTCAGCTTACTTTATGTTGGAGTACACGTGACAGTCTACCACTCGTGTAGTCGGTGTGGAATTTATTTGTTTTGGGAGGTGGACTATGTGTGGTTTTCTATCCATTTAATTTGTGTGTTCGTGTGTGTGTGTTTGAAGTTGACATTATTTGATTCTATCATGTGCATAAAGAAAATAGTTGTTTTAGTATATGGTATACCAGTATTAAGAAGTTTCATGCGAGCAATAGAGAAAACTATTTATCTTGCTCGTTTTAATTGAAATGTGGATATGGAGATTATATTAGTATACGTGTAAAATTTAATAAAATGAAGAGTGGACTTCTGTGGTCTTAGGCCGACCAGGCCGACGTCACCAATTACGTAGATTAATGTGTCACTGAAATCGTGAACTCGACACGACTTGCGTTGCTTATTGTCGCAAAAGAACTTCAAAATATGATGGATTGTTCGGACTTAAAAAATGGGTATGCGGGCAACATTTTCAAAGCCATCTTTCATTCTGTAATAGGTGATGCTTGGTTGCTAATCGGCCCCTGTCAAAGTGTTAGCTCGATTATGGGGAGACAACAAAGATATGCACACTAAATCTTAGCTTTCCATTAATCAAAACAAGAATCCTGCTAGCATAGTTCTGTTGTATCAAAACTTAAATTATGTCTATGTAATGGTATCATAATTAAATATTGCTTGGTTTGCAAGGGATGGTCGACCAGTGCGCTTTCCAGAACTCGTGCACAGAATAAATCTTTTGTGTTTGGAACCAATATGACGTTAAATTATGTGTTACTTTCTCACGTGTGCTGAATTGTGCGGGCTTCCAGACAGAGATAAGTGATTGTCACAGCGTCAGCAAACGTTTATGCATAAAAAAGCTCAAATGAAAACGTTAACGGCATGCTTTGCTACTATGTGCAACATATCTGAAGCTTCAGAATGATAAAGCTTAAATGTGTCAATATGTATAGGTTTGACCGAATAGTCTGTTCAGTTTCATAAATTAGTACTGTATGTGAATTCCATTTCATGTTGTGCTACGACAGTTGTTAAATGTTCTGGACAAATATTTGGTTTTGTGGACAAGTGTTGGTTTATGTTGTGACGTGATAAAAGTCGTTTTATATGCCAAAATACAAATAAATAAATATTGAGTTGCAGGTGTTTGTAGATAAAGGAAATTGTCATTTTTAGTGTGTTTCCAACTTTGATTTTTTTTTAAATAAAAATTTTGGTAATACACGTGTAATTCATTGTGGTAGAGTTTGAGTTTGAAAGGAATACGAGCTTGAAAATGCTTAGATAAAATGACTATGGAGCAGAAGCCAGATACAAAACTAAGTCTTTTGTTTCTTCGTATGGTGTGTTTGGTAGTCGATTTGCTGCGTAGCTTTTGAAGCTATGCCTCGTTTGTCCCACACACACTGCATTTGCCCTTCAGGAGTTGTCTTTTATTGGATGTTGTGATGATAACTGGGTCCACAGTACCGGTAACTAGCTCACACTTGTAGCAGTACATTTTAAATATTTATTTTATAAACTAAAAATAATTTTTATGTATAAAGCAAATTAAAATTAGTCCTTTCCACCTTTAAACTTAACTAACACGATGAAAATCCTCAACTACGACTCCATAAAACGAGACCACCTTCGAGAAACGCAAGAAGGGAGACGTGCTTAAATTCTCCAAACAACTTAGGTGCATCATCTGTGGGGTGTGGGAAGAAGAATCTAAATCTTAAATCCCATCTGCAACGATGGGTCACACAGATTTCTCAGATTTCTGACTATAGAGACAAGCTGCTGAGAGGAGGAAGATACGTTGCGATTCAGAGGAAAAAAATGGTGTTTGGGACAACATGTATTGGTGCTGGAGTTGAGAAGAAATCATGTTTGGGTTAACAAGAACGTGTCATTGTGTTGACAAGAACTCGAATGTTTTTACATAGATAAAAAAAAATTGTAGCTTGCTAAAATGAGTAAAGCCACTAAGAATCGACAAGTTTCAGACCAGTAAAAGGCTTTAAAATTACTTATCAAACAAAAATGTATTTATTTATTTATGTATGTTCCGTACACAAGGTATAATATAAAGATCAAAGCAAAAAGGACACCAATAAGTTTTGTAAAAAACAATGAAGGCAACTACAGTTCAGTGAGGAAATAGATTAGGTTTGCTGACTATCCTCATCTCGCAGGACAGCCATGACCTGCACATGGTCGTAGCCACGTTGGCGTAAAAGTCTCAGGTCTCTTGGTGTCCGAACTTCGCACCAGCCACCAAGAGACTAATAGTCCTTTTGCAACACTGCCTCCCAAACCAAAGCGCTAACCTTCAGAGCCACCGCTACGAGTCTTCACCAGCAGATTGTCCGAGGCCAGAATAGTTCTCTGCAGGGCAGCATGCTGCGTGAGCAATTTGCCGTTTCGGCAGGCTTGATGGTTATGACAATGCCGAGGAAGGTTTTGAACCCTTGTAATAGCGCCATGATAAACGGTGGCAAGCTCTTTCATGGTGGCTTTCCGAAAATCTATGCACATTGAAATGCCATAGAGCCCAGCAGCACAAGTCTTGAGAAGTTGGAGTTTGCATTCATCAGATGCAAAGCTGAAGGTGTGGAGCACCATGTTGGGTGCCCTGCAGAACTCGCTACAGATACGGACCTTTCTGACCTTTCATCAGTTAGATCAGCTGCCAGCTCCACTCCAAGATAACAAAAGCTCGTCACCCACGCCAGTGTGCGGTTATTCATTAGCAGGGGACTGTATGAACCTCCCCCGAACACCATTCCAACAGATTTGTTGGTATTTAAGGCAAGACCCTTGTCGCATGTTACCAGGCATGTTCAGTCTATCGAGCAGAAACTGAAATGCCCGCCCACTGGACGCCAGGAGGACAATGTCGTCGGCAAAGGCAACAATATTTATCCAGTATTCTGTTGTCATTTTAGAAATACTAGAGATAGCTCCATCTAGGACTATAGGCAGCAGAGAAAAGGAGATAGGGGACTTCCTTGTCGCACTCCACAAGTAGCCGTAAATGGCTCGAAGAGGTGTCCTTCCCAGTTCACCTGAATGGCTCGTCTATTGAATATGCAATGAGGTCAATACTATACGATGGGAGTCCTTGCTGACTGAGAGACTGAAACACACAAATATGTGCCACCTTGTCAAACGCGTTAGCTACAGATACCTGAGAACCTGCCTTACGATATCTCCTTATGGTCTACTTTACAGCGCACACAGCCATCAAGGTGGAGTGCTTCTTTTTAAACCCGAATTGGGCATCACACGTGGAAGTCGGGGCCTTGATGCGACCCAGTATAACAAGGACCAGAAATTTTGCAATAGGACTCATTAGTGCGATGCCACGGTAGTTATCGCTGGTGGTAGGGTCGGCAGTCGTCCGTTTCGGATAGTCCTGGTAGCAGGCTCAGAGGAATGACCGTGGGCTAGCGAGGCAGAGAGGATGAGTGCAATAAAACTATGAGAGAAGGGTCCAGCAAACGAAGATGTACAGTATTAGCCCGTCGGGACCAGCGGCCTTGTCCCTCTTCATGGCAAGAAGCAGGTGACCAACTTCGGCGGGATTAATTCCGGTGTGGGTGGGCATTCAAGGATGCCGCTGGAATCAGTTGTGTTGTCTTCACTGGCAGTTTCCTCACGGGAAACTTTCTGTGAAAATATTTGCGAACTTGTTCTTCCACGTGTTAGACAAATAGCACCAGGGCCATTAGCTCCATCGACAGTGTCAATAGATGGTCGCGTAGCACGCCCAGTTCGTCGAACAGCTGCCCAAAAAGCAACATTGTCGCGTGCACGTAGCATATACTGAAGTGCAGCGTATCCCTGAAATTTAGGGATACCAAGCTAGAAATGGTTACCAAGTTCGGAGCAAGCAACTGTCAAAGATATTCAAACCAGTAACATCCGATCATCCAATCGACCAAACTCCAAGCTGAGGAAAGCAAGGATGCAGCTGCACAACGTCAGGGCCAGATCAAGGAGTTGTTGGCCATCGAAGCAACACGGACAAAAACTTCGTAACATTCAGAGGGCCTTGGAAGCTACGACTGAACCCAACTATGATAGAGCATTCCAGAAGACTTGGAATCCGACATTGCTTTTAATGCTGCGGCAACGAGACGGCTATCTAGCTCCAGGGGAATGCTCACACCTGGCTCACTCAAGCAAATAGATGCCATGACTCAGAATACTCGAATAAGATACTTGGGAGAAGAGGAAACTTCTATACTAGAGATGGTGCAGCTAGGACCTTTAGCTACAAAGAGTCTTGCCAACCCTACTTCCTGTACAAGATACAACCCTGAGACTAAACGGTACAACATAGGTAACTCTGTTCTAGATTTTGAAGGCGACGCCGTGGTAGTGGGTGGAGAAAAATATATGGGTACCGATGAGTTGTGGCAGTTGATCATGCTTAAGAACCCTCGTAAGCCTACCAAAGAGCAATGCATTCTACAGATCCATGATCCCGTATCTAGAAGTCCAGTGTTGGTTACAAATATGAAACATTTATTTAACCGGCATTTGGCAAGGAGAAGGGACTCCAGCAGCAGCGAACTGACAAGGAGAAGGATATATACGTTCTACCAAGAACCCCTATAAATTCTTGGTTCTACAAAGACCGAACGACCTTTGCGAAATACAAACTGATCAGAACTTCGAGAGATGCAGGTAATACCGGCCTGGATTGTTAAGTTCATTCTTCATAAAAAAAAAAAAACACTTTCGTTTCGAGTGAGGAGAACAATGATTTCCTCATCCATAATTCTATCCTCAAACACCACAGATTTCAACACCAAATTTTCAACACCTCTACTGTTCACAGACGATAAGGAGGAATGGGAGATAGCTCTGGTCAACTTGAAAATTCCATTCTAAATGTGAAAACTATAGCGTCAGACACGCTTAAATACTGTACAATAACAATGGTAGGGAGTGGTCAAAAATCATTATTCCGGAAGGTAGCTATGAATTAGAAAAGACAGAAAAATATGTCTATGGGGAACTAAAGAAGTTTCAGCATTGGGATGTCGCGAACGATGGCTCTCACTGAGAAAAAGCCATTTTGTTAGACGAGATCAGTTTCTTTGCCCGAATTTCACCAGGCAGGTGGATAGGTGTAGATAGTTGTCGTTTTTATTCTTTGAGCAAAACAGAAATCTATACCTTACAAGGCCTGATCCCGAAGTTCCATGTCCCGTGTAACCAACAATCCCTTTAAACCAGTGGTGCACGAGGCTCGTCGTCGCTACGTTGGAAAGTGGCAGGCAACAATAATACCTCTAAACAACGAAGCTTAATTTATCGCACTATTTATTTATACAGGGGAATTTGCACGGTCTGGGAGCCACTCGCCCCATCTAAAGTACTAAACTACCCGAAAATAAGTAACAAGCCAGTCAACAACGCCCCCTAAAAATTAAGTAACCTCCGTTATACATCAAAAGGGCCGGTCGCTGCACAGAACCTCAGAACTGCCCGGAAATTGTTGTTAGCATCCCCGATCCCCATAGGGACACCTAAATCCACTGCCAGAGTAGTACAGTCTCTCAGGGCAATACGCCTGAAGTGTGCCCAGCGCCTACAATCCAACAGAAAGTGGGCAATCAATTCATCTGCCTCTACGCAACTATACCGAGGATACGACCTCCACCCCGGCCAGAACATATGGGCATTAACGAGCACATGACCCGTCCTCAATCGAGATGAGTCCCGCATCACGCCTTGGGAGATGCTCCAGGGCAATAAGGACAGAGAGATGCAGCGTGTAGAGGTTGCAGCCCTTCGCACCCCCAACCCGCTCCCCCTGCCATTCCGTCGTGGAAACTGATAATAGAACAGGGTGGAGATCCCTATGCACATAAGCAAACGCAACTGGATCACAACCCCTGTTTCTGGCAAGGGAATCAGCTATCTCGTTGCCGTGAATGCCACCATGTCCTTGGACCCACAGAACCTCAACGATACAGCCTTCCAAGGTGGCCCGACGAAGATTCGTGCCGATTTCCAAAGCCAGTGGGTGATGTACCTTAAACAAATGGAAGGACTGCATCAGAATTCAGATTGCAGCAGCAGCCTCCAAAAAGACCGTAAGGTGGGTTACACCCAGATCAACATCAAGAGCCACAGACAACGCCATCAGTTCACCCACAAACTCCAGGGGACAAATCGCAGCCGCCGCGAGAGACAGAGCTTGAACTCTTGAACAAACACACCAATACCACCAGACCAGGTCTCCCGAAAGAAGGAGGCATTACAATAAATGTGAACCCCACTCCCTTTAACTTCCTGCCCCACAGGACGTCGTTCAAGTCTAAACACCTCTGCCAACCCTTCACATCAGACCCAGGGATACACAGGGTGTACCAACACGGACTGACGAAAATTCGTAAGACACTCACCCTCGAGCAAGGTTGCACCAAAGCCCAGGAGGGCCCAGCGAGCCGCAATTCCACAAAATAATAGTAGCCAGAAACAAAGAATTGTTTAAATGATGATGGACGATTAAAATTAAAGGATTAGTGAAAATATAATAAATATTCCACACACGCAAAAATACACCGTCTGGCTCGCTCACTCAATCAGCGTTTATTAGCCAGCCAAAAATAATTGAGTGCGCGGGTGGTGTTTGATGCACTGTTTGCAATATGGGGAGGGGGGG
>JAHWFP010110787.1:4937-20119 GCA_023313725.1 Lithobius niger
CCTACGGACAAGCGGTAGTACTTTAGCCCTTGGTTTCAAGGGTTTCTACTTTTTTCTCAGTGTGCCTTGGACAGGAGTACTGAATTTGTGGCACCCAGATTTTGGCCTATTTCGAGGAGAACCCATAGGACCCATAGGAGAACCCCCTGTGAATGTGATTCAGGTCTGTGTAGTGTTAAATTTGGTTTCCTCAGGGTCCTATGCCTCCACCTCTCACATTTTTGTGTTCTTTTCAACCCATCCGTAGTTTCACGATTTCTTTTTTTTCTAGGTCTTTTGCTTTCAGTCCTTACTTTTATTGGACAGACAGTGTGTCCAATAAATTTTATTTGGGGAATTCTACTCCACCACTAGCGGGGGGGGCTTTTATCTGTTTGGGAAAATGTCAAAGACTTCATTTTTTTTTCATACCCGGTGTTGCAATTGATATGACTTGAATTATTTTACACGATATACTAAATCCTTTTTCTCCTTTCTATTTTTTATCACTGTTTTGGAAGGTAGATTTTAACTGCAGGATAATATGTAAAAATGGAATATTATTCCGTCATTGTGAAGTGTTAATTTACCATTGTTATTGCTATATAGTCTGCAAAAATAATAAATAAATTACATTTAATTAGATTAAGAAAACGCGTAACACATAATATTAGTCCAGATGTTGATGTATCAAATTTAATAATTTTTCTAATATCAAAGAAGTTGTTGGCCTGTTAATACTTATGTATTAATCCAGAATTACTCGGTGGTAGAACATTATGCTATGAAACTATAAACCGTATTATTAGTGATTGCAATATTGGTCACTTGATGGTTCACATTTTCCCTGCGGGCATTTTTCCTTTGGGTGTTTTCTTGTTTAGGAGTGTTCCTTATGACCTCCTACATGAATGCCCCTCAATTATTTGTTTTTTGGGAAGTTTTGTTCCACCATTTAATAACAAATAAATTAATATGACTTTCTTGAAACTAGCTCAGTTTGTCAAATCTGGCAGATTGGTTTAAACAAAAATTGAGTATATGTATATGTATTGAGTATATTGAGTTTATTATGTATAATAAATAAATTAATAAAAAAAATTTTTAATTCATACTATTAATAGTCTTCAGATTATAACATTACTAGTTGTGCCCATGCGCATACTGCCCTGAGAAATCCAGCATTCAGTAAACAAATAACCCAATGTTTAAGTTAAACCTTTGAAACAATTCACCTCGGTACTGTGTATGGCGACATTGTTGCAAGCAACCATTGTTGCCGATCAGTTAAAAACAATTCAACTCTTTTCTGGAAGTGAACATTTAGGAAATCAATGCGCCTTTCCATCGTATCAGGCTGCCAATTTCGAGGCCCATTTGGGGGCCTCGAAATTAAGAACCAATCGTCGTTTGGTTTAAAGTTGTCTGGTTTAGTAGACACGGGTTGTTGTTTTTTAACTCAAACGCCGACAATGGCACAGTCCACGTGACTATAACTTTGTTGGCCGCTTTGGCACCACAACAATACCAAAAAACGAACCCCAAAACGGGGGGGGGGGATTGAGGCTTAATGGCGCGTCGACAACTTGGTCATTAGCGCCAACCTCAGTCACAGTGCAGTGGTCCGGGTTGCCACTGCACCACACATTACAGAGAAGTTATTCAAACCCCTAATCTAAATCTTGTCATACACCTGTACCTCCTGCAAAAATTGAAAAACACCGGACAGGAGGATAGACTCATCGCCCAACTGACGCGCAATGTCATGCGGAAGATGGAACCGACGACGAACACCATCAAGATGGCGACAATCAACAAGTAAGTGCCGGACCGTAAGTGTCCGTCGACACCAAGAACATTCAGGAGGATCAACCCCCCGCAAAAGGAAACAGTGAGTAAGTGGGGTGTGACCAATTCACAAACGGGCCAACACAACCTCCTCACGGCGACTGCGGCGACACGCCGAGTGCCACTCCTCGACAGTGCCTTTAATGGCCCGTAACTTATTACCGTCCTGTCTGTCCCACAAGGTTTGCCAAAAAGCGTGTAACCTCAGACGCAGAGTTGGAAAGGCATCTGAGGGAACAAGGCTGAGATCCCTAACGAGAGGGCCAGAAAGGGCCCCTTTCGCAGCAGAATCAGCTTGTTCATTCCCTGCTATCCCAACATGGCCCGGGATCCAGCAGAAAAGCACGGTTTTCCGCTGGCCAGGCAAGCGGGAAAGCAAAGCTTGGACACGTTGTGTCAAGGGGGGACTCTAGGGCACTCATGGAATCACTAAAGACAATGAAATGCGTGCCCTGAAGGTCAAGGATCCATTCCACTGCCTAACCAAGAGCCAAAAGCTCTGCAGAGAACACAGAATAACCTGATGGAAGGCGATGGGCAACCGTTACACCCTTACACACACAAGCACACGCCACGCCAACGTCGGACTTCGACCCATCAGTAAACAGGCGCAGATAACCGGCGTACTGAGAACTCAGCCGCCGGAACTCCTGTAAGTACTTTGCTGGCAGAGTGGAACCCTACAGGAGGGACACCAGAGCGAAAATGAAATTGCCACTTGGGACAAGCCAAGGGGCAACTGGCATTCTCCCAAGCCTTAAGACGCAGGACATTTCAAAGGCTATCTCCTGACAGGACTGCTGGAGCCTATCGCGGAAATCACCCTTACCCACCCTGCGTCTACCGACTCGCAAGTCTGGCCCAAAAACCATGGACCAAGCAGGACTGGATTGCACAGCACGCAAACGCACAGCATACTGAATGGCAAGCTGTCGCCGACGAATGGCCAAAGGTGGCTCCGAGGCCTCAGCATAGAGGCTGACCACTGGAGAAGTTCGAAAAGCCCCAGTCGCCACACGCAGGCCACTGTGATGCACAGTGTCTTAACATCCGGAGAGTGGAGTCACTAGCCGAATCATAGACCATACACGCATAATCAAGTTTGCTGCGGACAAGGGCTCGGTAGAGGCGCAACATGGCAGCCCCAAAACGGTGTCGCAGGTCTGGTAAGTGGCGCCATCTCTTCGAAGCCTTTGGAAAAAGTGTTATAACCCGAACTTGTAGTCCAAGGCAGTCAATAGACGGCGACATGGCAGGTTTGGTAAGTGGCACCATCTGTCCGAAGAAGTTGGAAAAGTGTCCCAACCCGAATTTGAAGGCGAATCCCGTGAACAGATGTCACTACAGGGTGGGGTACTTGATTGTACGACGAAATGGCGTGGCCGTTGACTTGGCCGCCTGCTGCCTATTATATATGTAGATTGACTAGACCAGAAAAATTTAAGACTGATGTATCTTAGCTTACTGGCCGACAACCTCTATTCTATCATTCCAGAATGGCTCAGTGATAGAGCATTAGGCAATGAAACTGTAACTTGTGATTACAAATGGGCTGTTGTTGGTTCCAATATTTTTCGCGGACATTTTTTTAGGTGTTTTTAGTTTTTACGATTATCCTTAAGACTCCCTACAACAATCTCCCTCATTCGTTTTCTTTTGTCCTCACTTTTTCCCCTTTTTGCCAGTTTTTCTTCCCACTTAAGAGATACTTTTCAAACGCGACAAAACGGTTCAAAGTGCCATGTTCTGCCACAAGTTTAACTGGAGACTGGAATTTAGTCATTCTGTCAAATCAGATTAGTTTTAAACAATAGTGTTCTTTTATGTAATGATAATAAATTGAGATATGTAACTACATAGTATTAGTCCGTTATTCGATTAAATTTAATAATTTCTTTTTTGCTTGAATCAAACTTCACATTGTTGACTAGACTAGCAATATTTAGGACTGATACATCAATCAAAAATAAATTTGTGAAGAACATTAGGATGTTTATTTCCTACTACGTATGTATCATGCCAATTGTTCGCCACACATTTAGCTGGAAACTGGAGATTTGTTATAGACTAAGATTGATTGTTTTTAAGTATTCATACGTCAATCATACATCAAGCTCATTTTTTGCATTCATCTGTATGCCTTGCTTCTATAGATATCACTATTGTTGATAAACTGGTGTTGTTGCCGTATTGTTTGACAGAATGAACGGTGACGAAGACATAGATGCGCTAAATCCTACTGAATCAGATGATTTACATGATTCAGTAGAATTACCAAGATTGGGGTTTTCAAGACCAACATTTATCCAGATTTGCAAGGTATCCTGGGGTCGAGTAAACACCATCACCCCCCCCCCCCCATGGGAGCAGCGGTTTCTTTTGTTCCTCTGTGCATCCATGTCATTTATCGTGGGTGATACTTATTATTTTGGTAATTTCGATGCGATGTCGGCATTACAGAAAGTATTCAAAGTGCTTGAAATGCTTAATAATGTGGAGAAAGAATAAAATGAACTAATAGAGCCAGTCCACACAAATCTAAACAAGGAGCAGTTGAGCCAGGCATTACACTAGTTGTGCTTCTATTACTCTGTAGATAATACACACCTTTTTTTTTCCTCAACATGTTTTCTAAGCTAGATGGCATTGCAAGTACATAGTTCAATTAATTCTATGACTTTGATGCATCCATTTGAGAACAATATGTTTGAAATATTCTGGCAACAGCAAATCTGGTGGTACCATTTGGATAAACTTTGTAATAGTCTGAGCAGGGAATTGATCCCAGGGTCTTTGAAACCAAACGTCGAATTCCTACCGCGAAGCCCTACAGACAAGCGGTAGTACTTCAAGGGGGGGGGGGATTGAGACTTGATGGCGCGTCGACAACTTGGTCATTAGCGCCAACCTCAGTCACAATGCAGTGGTCCGGGTTGCCACTGCACCACACATTACAGAGATGTTATTCAAACCCCTAATCTAAATCTTGTCAAACAGCTGTACCTCCTGCAAAAAATGAAAAACACCGGACAGGAGGACAGACTTATCGCCCAACTGACGCGCAATGTCATGCAGAAGATGGAAACGACGACGAACACCATCAAGATGGCGACAATCAACAAGTAAGTGCCGGACCGGAAGTGGCCGTCGACACCAATAACATTCAGGAGGGTCAACCCCCCGCAAAACGAAACAGTGAGTAAGTCGGGTGAGACCAATGCGCAAACGGGCCAACACAACCTCCTCATGGCGACTGCGGCGACACGCCGAGTGCTACTCCTCGACAGTGCCTTTAATGGGGGAGGGGAGATGAGGCTTAATGGCGCGTCGATGAGGCTTAATGGCCTTTAATGGCCTGCAATTTATTACCATCCTGTCTGTCCCACAAGGTTTGCCAAAAAGCGTGTAACCTCAGACGCAGAGTTGGAAAGGCAGCTGAGGGAACAAGTCTGAGATCCCTACCGAGAGGGCCAGAAAGGGCCCCTTTCGCAGCAGAATCAGCTTGCTCATTCCCTGCTATCCCAACATGGCCCGGGATCCAGCAGAAAAGCACGGTTTGCCGCTGGCCAGGCAAGCGGGAAAGCAAAGCTTGGACATGCTGTGTCAAGGGGTTCCGAGGACTGTAATTCGCCAAGGACTCCAGGGCACTCATGGACTCACTAAAGATAATGAAATGCGTGCCCTGAAGGTCAAGGATCCATTCCACCGCCAAACCAAGAGCCAAAAGCTCTGCAGAAAACACAGAATATCCTAATGGAAGGCGATGGGCAACCGTGACCCCCTTACACAAGCACAGGCCACGCCAACGTCGGACTTCGACCCATCAGTAAACAGGCGCTGATAACCGGCGTACTGAGAACACAGCCGCCGGAACTCCTTAAGTACCGCGCAGGTAGAGTGGAACCCTTCGGGAGGGACGCCAGAGCGAAAATGAAACAGCCACTTGGGACAAGCCAAGGGGCAACTGGCATCCCCCCAAGCCTCAAGAGGCAGGGTATTTCAAAGGCTATCTCCCGACAGGACCGCTGGAGCCTATCGCGGAAATCACCCTTACCCACCCTGCATCTACCGATCGCAAGTCTGGCCCAAAAACCATGGACCAAGCAGGACTGGATTGCACAGCACGCAAAAGCACAGCATACTGGAAGCTGTCACCGACGAATGGCCAAAGGTGGCTCCGAGGCGTCAGCATAGAGTACTTCGGCCCTTGGTTTCAAGGGTTTTAACTTTTTTCTCGGTGTGCCTTGGATAGGAGAACTGAATTTGTGGCACCCAGATTTTGGGCTATTTCGAGGAGCTGGACCCAGCGGAGAACCCCTGTGAATGTGATTCAGGTCTGTGTAGTGTTCAATTTTGGTTTCGTAGGGTCCTATGTCTCCATCTGTTACATTTTTGTGTTTTATAGTTTGTCTTTTCAACCCATCCGTAGTTTCACCATTTCTTTTTTTTTTTCTAGTTCTTTTTCTTTCAGTCCTTACTTTTATTGGAAAGATAGTGTGACCAATAAATTTGGTTTGGGGAATTCTATTCCACCACTAGTAGGGGGGGGGGGGTCGCCTTTTATCTGCTTGGGAAAATGCCAAAGACTTCATTTTTTTTACATACACGGTGTGGTAATTGATACGACTTGATCTATTTTACACGACGTACCAAATCTTTTTTCTCCTTTCTATTTTTCATCACTGTTTTGGGAGGATTACTTGCTGTGTTCGAGGTAGATTTTAACTGCAGGATAATATGTAAAAATGGAATATTAATCCGTCATTGTGAAGTGTTAATTTACCATTCTTATTGCTATAGTCTGCAAAAATAATAAATAAATTACATTTAATTAGCTTAACAAAACGTGCACCACATAATATTAGTCTGTTGATGTATCAAATTTAATAATTTTTCAAAGAAGTTGTTGACCTGTTAATACTTATGTACTAATCCAAAATTACTCGGTGGTAGAACATTAAGCTATGAAACTATAAACCGTATTATTAGTGATTGCAATATTGGTCACTTGATGGTTCAAATTTTCCCTGTAGGCATTTTTCCTTTGGGTGTTTTCTTGTTTAGTAGTGTTCTTATGACCTCCTACATACATTCCCCTCAATGATGTTCTTTGGCATACTTTTCCCTTTTATGGAAGTTTTGCTCCACTATTTAATAACAAAAATATTTAAATTCATACAATTAATTCATCTATCAGATGATAACATTGTTGACTTGATCAGAAAAATTTAAGACTAATGCATCATTCCAGAATTGCTCAGTGGTAGAGCATTACAAATGGGCTGTTGTTGGTTCAAATATTTCCCGCGGACATGTTTTTTAGGTGTTTTTAGGATTGTTCCCTATGACTCCCTATGACAATATCCCTCATTTGTTTTCTTTTGTCCTCACTTTTTCCCCTTTTTGCCAGTTTTTCTTCCCACTTGGATACTTTTCAAACGCGACAAAACGGTTTAAAGTGCTATGTTCTGCTACAAGTTTAAGTGGATACTGGAGTTTAGTCATTCTGTCAAATCAGATTGGTTTTAAACAATAGTGTTTTTTTATGTAATAATAATAATAAATTAAGATATGTAAATACATAATATTAGTCCGTTATTCTATCAGATTTAATAATTTCTTTTTTGCTTGGATCAAACTTCACGTTGTTGACTTGACTAGAAAAATTTAAGACTGATATATCAATCCAGAATAAATTTGTGAAGAACATTAAAATATAGAGTTTATTTCTTACTACGTATGTATCATGCCAATTGTTCTGCCAGTCGTTTAGCTGGAAACTGGAGGTTTGTTATACAAGATTGACTGTTTTAGTATTCATACGTCAAGCTCATTTTTGTATTCATCTGTATGCCTTGCTTCTAGATATCACTATTGTTCATAAACTGGTGTTGTTGCCGTATTGTTTGACAGAACGAATGGTGCCGAAGACATAGATGCGATAAATCCTACTGAATCAGACGATTTAGAAGATTCGGTAGACTTAGTAGATAGAATTACCAGGATTGGGGTTTTCAAACCCAACATTTATCCAGATTTAGAAAACATTCTGGGGTGGAGTAAACACCATCATTCCTCCATGATGGGAGCGGAGGTTCATCTGTGCATCCATGTCATTTATCGTGGGTAATTTTTAAAATTATTTTGGTAATTTCGATGTGATGTCGGCAGAAGAGAAAGTATTCGAAGTGCTTGAAATGCTTAATAATTTGGAGAAAGAATAAAATGAACTAATAGAGCCAGTCCACACAAATCTAAACAAGGAGCAGCTGAGCAAGGCGTTACACTAGTTGTGCTTCTATTACTTTGTAGATAATACACGCCGTTTGTTTTTCTTCTATATGTTTTCTAAGCTAGATGGCATTGCAAGTACATATTTCAATCAATTCTATGACTTTGATGCATCCATTGCAGAACAATATGTTTGAAATATTCTGGCAACAGCAAATCTGGTGGTGCAGTTTGGACAAACTTTATAAAATAGTAAATTTGTTAAATGTAAATAAAAGCTTTTGTATTTATTGTAGTCGTTGGGAATGGGTATATTATATTACACCAAAAGCATCAAGAAAGTCTCGAGACCCTGGGCACTGTTGCTTTGAAAGGTCGTTGTCCAAATTGATGCTCAACAAAACAGCGTAATTACTAATTAAATAAATACTGATGCATTGACTTTTGGGATTTAAATATCAGCTTGCCTGAGCCCGAGAGGGGAATTGAACCCAGGACCTATGAAACCAACGGCCAAAATCCTATCGCTAAGCCATACGGACACAGCGGTAGTACTTCGCCCTTGGCTTCAAAGGTTTGTACTATTTTCTCTGTGTGCCTTGGACAGGACTTGGTGTAGTAAAATAATTAATTTGTGGGTGGACGAAATTGTAAAAACAAGGAAACCTAACAGGTCTATTCCTACAAGGATATGTTAGCAGAGGGTTGAGAAAATACTTGATTGCAACCAATAACCCATAACCGCCTGCAAAAACTTTCAGACTCGTTTTTTTTGTGTCTATATGGTACTAGGGTCGGTTCGCGGATTCGAACCGGCATTCTCTTGGTTTGGAGCCGACGACGCTGATCACTGGCCTGTGACTGGCCGCTTTGCTCGGGGTCCTCGGGGACCCCTCACAAAGCTCGCGCTGGGACAGTTTTTCGCTGTTATACGCTGAAGGCGTACGTTCGTATCTGGGCGGTTATGGGTTAAAAACGATATTTAATTTTCAACCAGTATATTACTGGGCTTGGTTATCTGGAAAACGAAACATGTAACGGGGACAACAGAACGTGAGAAAGGGAAATATCATAAAAAAACGAGATGAGCACAAGTTGGCAGGTCTGATTGTGCCAGCACTACTGTGCTGATTTTAATAAATTTTTTACGTTTTTTATCTTGTAATTGGCTTTTACTGTACTAATCTTTGCGGAAATTTTTCCTTTCTCACGTTCTTGTTGTCATTACATTGTATTTCGTTTTTAGGTGGCCAAGACCAGCAATATACTGGTTGATAATTAAATATCGTTTTCACATGTCCTGTCAGGAGGTTTCCTTATTTTTACGTCTGTGGCTCCCAGATTTTGGGCTATATCGAATATCAGGACCAGAAGAGACCCCCCCCCCCCCCCTGTGTATGTCATTCAGGTCGGCAAACAACCAAAGTGTGTTCAATTTTATGTTAAATTTGTGTGTTAAAATTAGGTTCCTTTGGCTCCATCTCCCTTTCTTTTTTGGAACTATTTCTCACATTTTTTCTGTTTTATAGTTTGTCTTTTCTAACAATCCGTAGTTTCATGATTTAATTTTTTCTCTCTAGTACTTTTCTCTCTATCCTAGGTTTATTGGACAGATAGTGTTTCCAGGGACGTGCACACAGAGGGGGGGGGGGGGGTCTAGCCCCTGCCACAACGGCAAATTCCTCCTTTTTTTCTGGGAAAATGCCCTTTTTCGGTGGAGCGGTGGTGTAAAAGAACCTAAAAATCGCAAAATAAGGGCAAAAACAGCTAAGAGAGTGGAGTAGGCAAAAGGGAGGTAAAAAAAGGTTAAAACACACAAAAAAAAATTTCCCAGAAAAGAATTTGCCCCTGCCCTCTCGAGGGCCTGTGCACGTTCCTGTGTGTTTCTATCACACAATATGTGATCATGACATCTATTAAACCAATTGATTTAGACATTTGGTTTGGAGTTCCACACCTAATGATGTAAGGGGAAGCTACTAAAATAATGTGAAATATTGCTGTTTCGCTGTAGATGACCAAGAAAAACCTCCTCAGTGATTCCCTGGATTGTGGGAGTTTCAAACACAGTAAAAGAAATTCTGTGGAATTTACAACCAAAAAAGGTAAAAAGTAAAAAGTTCAAAAGACGCTAGATAAATTTGAACGTAAAGATCAAGGTAGTGACCCCGAAAAACCAAAAACAAGATACAACCTTTGAAGAATAAACCAGGTAGAAAGTGATAAAACTATAAAAAAGTTATGATGACCAAAAAAAGTCAAACATACAGAACTTGAAGCTGTAGTCTAGAAACAGAAGGATCCTGCACAAAAAGAAAATAAGATTCGAGCTAGACTTCGCCAATGTTGCGACCACAAAACACTGAAGTTCAAATTAATGCTGTAAGACATCTGCCATCTATTTGTAAGTATAAAGGGTGTCCCCAAAAGTCCAGTCCCCCCTCAAAACTTTTGAAGAGGTTGGATGAAGACAGTGAAACCTTGGTAATGTAAATTTGGTTAAAGGATCTACATTTGTGTACGACCGGCATTTCGCCTGCCCTCCCCGGGGCCCCAATGCAGAAATTTCCAATGGAATGGGGGGTAAAGGAATACCTTATTTGAAAGGTCTTGATTAGGCGAATAAGTGCCACAATGATTGCATCGATATGATGAGCACATCCAAAATGGCAGCCATTCAAACATTAGGATTTTCCTCTGCATCCTATGTGTTACTCAGGCTAAAGACGTCGCAAAGCGACGTAGGTGGCAGCAAAATGCTTCGCTCAATTTTATTTTATTTCACCCAACAATTTAGGTATATCAGGTGGCAGCTTGAATTTATTTTATAATTGAATAATAATTTCCTTAACATTTTCATGTGTAGCTGCTGAATAGTCTGCAATTATATGGCGTTGTCAGCATCTTGTAAATTAAAATTTCAACTTTTTAGGCTTACAGCAGAAGCCATCTAAAATCGTGGTCCATACCGGTGCTGGTTGTGCTTATGGGGAGGAGGGGGAAGGGTTTGAGGATAGTGGTGAAGGGGACAGAACATGACTGACTGATATTTGTTCATGATAGCTTTATTTAACATTTCTTTTTTTCCGGACCAACGATATAACTACCTACCCCTGAAGGAGGATATGAGAGACTTATTAGGATGGAACAGTATTTAATTGACTTACAAAAGATGAATTATTTGATTTTTGCAGCTTCAGAGTTAGAGACAAACTTGAAGGCCGAGAGTTTCATTTAGGTTGGGCGCAAATAACGTTTGTGTTGCGATACCCCTTCCCAGATAATCTTCTTTCAATCCTTCCATATGTTGGTTCTATTTCTTAATGATGTAATGTATATAAATAGTCGGAAGAGTGTAATGTATATAAATAGTCGGAAGAGATGTAAAACCAGAATATTACCTTTTATCCTAAAATTCATAGCTTGAAACGAACTTACTCTCGAAATATTTCTAATACCATTCCGGTATAAAGTAGCCTACTCTCGGAAATGCTGTGTACTGACAGTAAACATCTCTGCACACCACCTTAGTCAATACACAAGTTGTACACTTTGTAGAGGAACCACCATGCATGCTGTATGCATTTATGTCCCTGAAATTTCTCTTCGGGACCTTGTTTAGGTACATTAGGGAGTAAAAAAAAAGTTGGTCACATGGGCCAAATGTAATCCCTTTGGCCACCATCTTGGAAAATGGCGGCTCTGAAACAGCTTTTCAAAAATCCGTAAAATCATGAAAACTAAGCTTCTGGGAATTCGTTTTGCAATGCTGAGTCATTTCAGTCCTATGCAATTTTTTTTATTGGAGTGACCATTTAGTCTCTACAAGTAAAGAGAATGTTTTTTGTTATTTGATCTGTATTTGATTGATGTCTTTAAATCGTAGAATTCCGTGTCATAACACATTTCAATTTTTTTTCAGGTTGATGTTTGAGCCTGCCATTCAATTAATCTTAACGGTATAGACTGCTGGAATTCACAACAGAGAAATGAACTCGTGCCAAGAGATAGCTTAAGTGGTGTTAAACTACAACAATCACCTATAAAACATAAAATCTGACCTCTCAAAAGAGTGCATTTATGTAAGAAGTGCTAGAAGGGGGGGGGGGGGTGTTGAGGCTTCATGGTGCTAGAAAGGTGAAAAACTTCATGGCATTGAGTCTGGACGAAACCAACTACTTGCTGCATAGAAAGGTTTGGAGAACAAGCTTATGGTATCAGTCACAGACGATAATATAGCATGTAGTATGTACCAAATGAAATGCTGTAGGCCTTACATACTTAAGTCACAACGATTATCCAATAAGGTTTCTGTCAGTTCTGATCAACCCATACGTTCTGCATCTGAGACGCCAACAACCCAACGTACTCCAAGAATAGCTGACCGAGAACCCTTGTCCAAGAAGTGTATTATGTGCACTAAAGTTACAGCAAAAAATATAAAACAGTACATATACTTCTGTTAAGAGTTATAGCCTATCTGAAAACTTAAAACTCATTCAGTCTCATTTGACATACTCGTTTGGCTAAGAGTTGAGCTCTGAGGGAGCCATTTAGAGATCTAGACTTGAGATATCATTTTTTAGAACATAGGCTAAGTCGCCGTTATGGCTTAAACTTGCATGAATTACCTCCAGCTGGTCAAGTATCAGAGATAATTACAGACTTGCAAATGGAGTATTCCCCTCTTAGTTACAAAATTGCAAGTTAGCCTACATGAACCCATACAAATGGGATCACATAGTAGTTATTTGGCGAAGTTACGGATCAACGGGGGGATTCCAACTCAATCTATTTAGTTGAATCACCTGATGATTCGCCAAAGTATGACAAGTTGGTCAATATTATTATGCAGATTGATGATCAACCATAGATAAAGGCTTTGGTCACAAATAGGGCTTCTCAAATTATAGAGGGGGGGGGGGGGTTGATCAATTTACAGATTTGCCTGTGGGTAATAATATTGGGCTGGCATAACAAACACCAAGAATTGCAGCCTGTGCAAATACCTGAGGCAGCGGAGTGTGCAAGACAGAAAAGGTTTAATCGACCCTTAAATTTATATTTATTTGATTTAAGTCACCTTGAAGAAGATGAGTCATTGCAGGTTGAAAATTTGTTACGCAAATATCCGGGCTCCTTTGCACAAGACATTTCACAGATAGGATACATCCACTTGGCAGAAATGAGAATGCCCTTAAATGACTACCAGTCTTTACTAGGTCTTAACCGATCCCTGAGGCTGTAACGAGTCTAGACTATTCCTTACTAAACTCATATAGGTTTCAAGGCCAGTTAATGAACTATCACTTTCTCCACACTGAGAGAAGGTGAAGCAACTTTTCTTGTTTCTGGGTAATACAGGAAAGCTAAGCTGCGTTAAGAAAATCCGTGTCAGTGGAAAGAGACATTCAAGGAAGAACTCACAGTTAAAGAATACTTTTCGATTGCCGACTTTCGGCAACTACCTTTCAATTCGTGGACTAAAATAGTCCCAAGGTAACCTTAATATCAGTGTTCATGCGCTAAACTTCCAAAGCTAAATTGTATCCTGTTTGGAAACTTTTAGGTGTAAACTGCCTTGTGTTGTTTTTTCCTGAAATAGTTGACTAAAGATCTCGTCTAAATTGCCTAAGTCTTATCACGTGTTTTAATTCTTTGTTGACACAAGCACACTTGAGAATTAATATAATTCGTTTGTTATGTCGCTAGTGTATACTCTTAGGCGCTTGTAGCAACATGACGGTACACGTAATGGGAATTGTAGGTTTATGTACTGGCAACAAAGTACTTAAAAATGCTGCTGCCAGGTTTGGACTAACCATGATTTACTCATCGCAAGTTAGAAGATGGCAGTCAATTTTTGCTACGTAGCATCTAAAAGAGGAGGAAGAATATTGTTCAGCGGATTTATGTTCAGAATGGATAAGCATAAACCAACACACAAAATGTATTCCAAATGCTGCACTGAAGGCTGCAGAGCACGTGTTACTGTTGAAAATGGCAATACCTTATACAATGAAGTACCGCACACTCACAAAGTCCCAACAACGCAATTAATTTATTCTGACACGAAGCAAGCTGTTTTGGAGAGAATTGAAAGAAATCTTATCTTATCTCAAGCAAAGCTTATCACCAACCCAGTTGAGGTTTGCATCACTCAATCAAACCGTGACGTCTACAAGAGGATTTTCCACTCCAGTAAACCTTGATGTTGGCAATGACTCAAGTAAATCTTGGTAGCGTCCTAGTACACCTAATTGGTATCACTTAAGTAAACCTTCACGTCGTCCTAACACACCTTGATATCACTCAACCTTCACATCGTCCTAGTACACCTTGATATCACTCAAGTAAAAGTTGACATGAGGGGCAACTCATCCCATCTCATACTTGTAACGAAATGCATGTGGTATTCGAATGGTTCGTTAATGATTATGGATTATGTACGTGATGGTATGTAGGGGGAAGGGGGGGGGGCTATTTTTGTCATTATCATTTGGGAATGAAGAAAAGGAGTGACAATGGCGCCCGATTAAACAGGCCTATGGGACGTGACGTTGTGTCCATTTTTTTTGCTTGCCAAAAGTAGCTCGAAACCCGAATATTTGTTTTTGTGGACAAGCTTTTCGCCACGGGATATCTACCCTTTACGGATTAATCTACGTACACTTTAACTAGGCAGCATATGGTGTTTCACACACTGTAGTACGAGTGATGACAGTTCAGATAGGACACGTCTCTTATTGCAAGCTCAATACAGGCTTCGTTATCTCATTTAACGCTTATATGTACCTGCAACACCAATGGCGACATGTACATTTTCGTGCATTTGTTAGCTTCTTTACGGGTGTTGTTACTTGTTTAGGCTATAATTTCCTTTTTTGTTACATTTTGTTAGGATATCGAGTGGAAGGACTCGCTGTACCACAGCCCATCCAATCTCGCCCTTCCCTTCCATCAACCTCTACGCATTCTGGTCCGGGCCGTCCAGGCTCTCGTATACGTGAGCCTTGGTTTCAACGAGCACCACGTAATCATGGGCCGCGAGATGGATAACCGCTTTCCTCCTCATCATAACCGGTCGAGATTTGGTACCATACTGCGGCAGATCCTTGGCTGTT
>JAHWFP010110788.1:6342-21046 GCA_023313725.1 Lithobius niger
TTGGTGTTCTTCATGCCGCTGCGTAAATACGCTATACGTATGCTTTTCTGATTGTCACATTTTCTCTCAAAAAAACAGGACAAAAGTTCCATAATTACATAGCTAACAATATTGAAAATACCACACTTGAGGTTCTGGAAGGTCAAATAATCCTATCGTTACCTCAAAAGAAGTTGACACTGTCCGCTGGTGAAAAAGCTTTTGTAAGTATATGTTGACTTTTTAAATCATTTTTCGGTACTTGTACTTCATAACTGTACTTCGTGCCACAAGGGCCAACAGAATAAGACTACATGTATTTTCCCATAAACAGATTCCAACAGGCGCATTCCATACAGTTCATACCATTTCAGACTTCCCTTCATGTTTTTTCTATACCTACTTCAATGCAACAGAACAAGATTTAGCTGTAGGCACCAAAAACAAAGAAGTCATATCAAGTGAGTAAACTTGGAAGTTTGTAGCATTCAGGTTGAGTACATGTAGAGGACATATACAGTAACGTTGCAACAAACTTCAGCAGGAAGATTATTACAACGTAAATTTGGTGACATAAAATTTATTGTGCTCGTGTAAGGCATAAAATATATCCATGACTCGACTTTAAAAATATGTATCTTGGAATCATCATATCTGATGTTGATTATTCAAAATGTCTATTTTATAAATTTGTGGTTTTGAATGGTTTCAATTCATTATTTTCAGCCCATCACAGTTTTACGGGACACCAAACTATTGAAAAGCTAAAAGTATTTTTTCAAAATAAATTGGAACTCTTTTGCATAAGGTAATTCAACTTATTTAGATACATACGTACCATAAATCGTCAATGGGCTTATGGAGTTACTTTGGCAAAAATCGGGGGTGGATGTTAAATAAACTATAACCTATTTTCTAACCTTACTTCTGGACATTTGGCATAGAACATTTTGCGATTAAAACCTTTTTGAACGATGTCGGGAATGCCAATTTTTACATGCTTTTAAGGGGGCGTTCAAGTATTATGTCGCCAGGAGGGGTTGGGGGTTGGCTATTGATGACGATTGCTGGAAGGAGGGAGGGGGTGGCCAGTTGATGACGTACAGCTACCCCACTAAAAGGGTGGAAATACGCAAAAAAAAATGTCATCCGAAAAACTGTGGATATACACGGAAAAAAAAACCTCGAAGGAGGGGGATAAAGTTAGCAATGATATAATATTGGAGGAGATGGTTGAGCAATTGAAGATTTATAACCGGGGGTGGGGGGGGGGGAAATGACCATTTTCTTGATGACGTAATACTTGAACGCTCCCTAATTACTGTGAAGAGTAGAGGGGCCTTCCTGCACGTGAAAATAGACAAGGGAAGGATGCACTATTAATCCAGGGAGGGAGAATGGGCAAGTAAGAAAAGTAAGCAGTGCGGACTATCTTTACTGTAATGATTTTACATATCATTTAATTGATTTTGTGTGCTTAAGACTAAATTAATATGCATCACTAATTGCCTATTTAATTATTGTAATTAGTAGGATTAATTAATTAATTAATTAATTAATCAACATAAGGCATGTAACCATCAACCACTATTTCTGTATGAGTATAATTCTCCACTTATTTATTCTTACCCAAACAAGCTCTGTTACAGTGTGCCTGATGTAGGCTAGTGGGTGGACTTGGGTTTTCCCCAGAGGCTGCTGTTTTAGTAACCGGCTCTCAACAACGGATGGAGCCACTTGTAGATTGATGTTGAGTAGAGTTAGTCTATGTATCAGTCATGCTTAAGACCCAAGTGTAGGTTTCATATATATAGAGGAAATAAAGCTGGGGCTCTCACTTCTTGCCGAGGTCTTGATGCTACAGTTCCATTCCACTGGTGTTGTCTTGGGGGAGACTTGGAGTCACTGGTGATTTGCCTTGGTCCATTTGCTAGCCATCCTTATACAGATAAGTGATTACTAAACTTGAATTGAAGTATAGCGTGCAGTCTAATATTTTACCACTGGAGCTCTTGAAATAGAGTGTTAGTCAGTTGTGCCTGATGATATTGTGAAGTAGAGTGCCGATTAGATTTATCCATTGTTTAGCTTTGGTCAAAGGTATTGTCCATGTGTTAAGGAAGATACACACTATTGTGAATTCAGTTTGACGAGTATTAAGTTCTACCTTGTTGTTTAATGCCAAGCCAATGATGGCCAGACCTGTGAAGCTTAAATAATCTGACTTATCAGTAATATTAGTAATGTATAATTTCTAGAGATTGGAATATGAATGTTAATAAACCCAAGTGACTTAGTGTCTTGAATCAATTTGTTTTTCCTGAATCATCTTAACGCAGACATTGAATATATCGAAAATTGTCGTATGCCACAAGCAATTTTCCTTATATGGTGTCAGAAGTGGGATTTATTCGATGGTGGTAAATCAAAGGAAAAGTAAATTATTTGGACATTTGGATTAGGTTATATTAGGAAGATTTGGAAATTTGGCAAATTTGAAAAAAAAAATTTGTTTGACTGCTTCACTGGTAAGGCATTTGTTGTGAGGAGATTAGTCAGCACTCGGCAGATTATTGTTTTATTTTGAAAAAAAAAAGCCAGTATGCTTCATAGGGGTAGGGTTCCCCTCCGATTAGCCACGGTTTCATCCAGGGGTCGGCCTATACGTAGGCGCATTTTTAACAGCAATTGCGAAAAATCTGTTTCTAAGGCAACTCCCCCAAGTACTTTGCCGGGCCACCGTCGAGGTGCAGTGCGTAGGCTACCTTCATCGTCCTCAGTCTGTTCTCAGCCTACTATCAGGGGAAGCCAGGAGAAAACGACACAAATACCTGTTACTACTGAGGTGCCTGAATTTTTTCATGACGAACCCTCGCCTGTTTTGCCCGCTCCGCCTCCTACAAATACAGATATGTTGGATTTAATGTACTCGCAAATGCGTGAGGATCGACAGCACCGAGATAGGCTAATAAGGCTATTGCAGAAAACTAATACTGATAAAGATGCCGACTACTCCTCCCGTGATGAGCTGCGTGCCGCTATCAAGGCGATTTCAAAATTTTCAGGCAAACCTGGTGATGATATTTTTATATACCTCCTGATGGTGGATAATTTAAGGAAACGAGATCCTGATATCTCAGATTCTATTTTGATTTCTGCAGCCACAAGCTGCCCCTAAGGAGGTGCGGCAAAGTACGTCGCCAATTCCCCATAACTCGCCAACGCTGTTATTTATGATGAATTTAAGGCTGATTTGACTAAAAGGTACGGTGGTGGTGATGAATGTGTGCTGAGAGCCCAGTTCTTCCGTGCTACTAAACAGCCTGACGAATCAGTTGAGCAGTATGTGGATAGGCTTGAAATTTTGGCGGCCAGCCTATGGCGAGTTCATGCTACAGACCCTGACAATATTAGGCAGATGAAAATATTGTCAAAGGATGAAAGCTTACGGGCTGCTTTTCTCCAGGGTGTACGTAGAGAAATTGAGATATATTTGTCAGCTACAAAGCCCGAAACTTTCCACGACATGTTAACTGAAGCAATCAATAGACAGGCTGTTTTAAAAGCTAAGGAAGAGTTGTCTACCTCAGAGAGTGGGGTGCCCAGCACTTCATTTTCCAGTATGGTGGGACTGCAAAATTCAATCCCAAACTCTGTTAAAGCGGCTTTTGAAAATGCAAAGGTAAATGTTGCCTCTCTCCAGCGTAAGGAGACACGTACCTGCTTCCATTGTAAACAGCCAGGGCACATCCGCCGAGATTGTTTTAAACGGCAGAGAATTATTCAAAATTTCTGGATGGGTTGCCGAAATTCTTCCCGAAATAGTAAATGCTGGCATGATGACTCTGGTCGTAATTTTAACGATAAGAAGTTTAAGTGTGATTATAATGATCATCGTTACAAGCAACAAAATTCTGGTGGAAATCATGGTGGAAATAATTCTTATAACGATAATTATAGTCAGAAACGATCCCATGGGAACGACAAGTGTTACCAAAATAAGAAAAATTATCCACCAAGAAATATGGAAGTGAATGTTGTTGTTCGGGCAAAGTCTGAGGTTCATGCTCCCTTAACCCACCCAAACAGTGTTGAACTTGTTCAAAAAAACTAGTTACTATCCCATCTCTGGGGTGATTGTGGATCCTGTGGATAAAAGCACAACAGATGTTGAAATTGTTGGCATTTCAAAAACGGTTGTGTCTTCTAAACCCCATTACGGGTGCTGTCTGTAGACTCTAGTTTAAAGCCGGAAGCTAGTTATATTTGTGATGAGAAAAATGCTGCTGACATTTTTGCACAGCTTTGTGAAAACATAGTTTGGCAGAGGAAGCAGATTCTTTTGCCAGACAGAATTGTATTGTTGCCAAATGTAGTAGTCTATTTTGGTCATGTACCACCAAAATTTCTTGCAAATGAATTTTTGGGAAACAGAGCTTTGCACTATTTGTTTACCACGTTGTTGGAAAAGATAAATTGTGGGTTCCATGTATCCTGTAACTCTGCTGTTGTGTAATGTTTTACTGATGGAGAGGATTCAACACCATTTACTAAAGTGTTTAAAGAATTTCAGTTAGGCTATCCCCTGATTTCACTTTTATTTGGCAAGCAGCACACTTTTATTCTTAAATGTCTGTCTGAGCCACATCTTACTGAATAAATTGTTGTATCTGCTGGAATGGCATTACATTATCCTGATTTTTCCTCCAAAGAGTGGGAAATTTCTGTTCCTACTGACCTTGCTGGGAGTGAATTTTCTATTGTGATTACATTCTGGTGTTGCCTCCCTGAAAAGGCCTCAGCCACTACGATTGATGAGGGCCTTGAGGCAGCTGTAAATGAGCCACCGGCCACGGCTGGCCGGGCAGCAGATAGTGCCGTATCTAGGCATACTACCTCCGGGGAGGAAAGACATTGTTCAGTCGTGCGCACAGTGGTTGACAGTGTTGAAAGTGGAAATTCACACAATGTGGTGCAGACATTGCAGTCAGTAGCATCTAAATTGCCAAATTATGAGTATGAATCGGGGAATACTCTATCTGTTTTAAAAATTTCTACAGGCCATATTGAGTTTAGTAGGCCTTATCTGGTATTTGACATAGAAGGGTTGCCTGTTGCTTCTCTGCTTGACACTGGCTGTGCGGGTACATTACTAATTAAAACCATTGCTTATTCTATTGTGGCCCAGCATTCAAGTAGATGTTGCCTAGAGACACTACACCAACCAATTTCTTTAACCGAGGGCGGGATTATGTGCCAAGAGTTGCTACCTTGACTGTTAATCGTGACTCATCAGAAAAAGATAAGGAGAAACAGGATGTTGTGCAAAATGACCCTTACATTGTGGAAAGTGTTCTGGTTACCTTGGCTGAAAATATTACTTTGGAGCCTTATTCTTCGCATATTTTAAATGGAATTTTGAACTGGGCATATCCAGAAATTCAGGATGGCGTATTTGCCCCCTATTGCTCAAAGGAGGATGTAAAATTTATTGAAGCTTTTGTTGAAACCACTCCTTTGGGCCGCATCCCTGTTCCGGCTATCTATCAACAATTTCTGTTTAGACATAGAATTACTAAAAGGGTGTACTCTGGGTTCTTATAAAACTGCCATTTTAGATGATGAGCCTATACCATCTTGTGGCACCACTATACAGCCTATGCCTGATCCTACGCCTTTGAAGGTTTAAAGCCAAGCCCAGTTGGATGAGGAATGGGAACAGTTGAAACCACAATTTGTTTTTCGTGATATTGATGCTTATCACAAACACTTATTTTTAGAAATGCTGCGCAAACAACAGCATTCCTTTAGCCTACATGAGTTTGATTTAGGGTTATACCGAGGCTTTCAAGCTGACATTAATGTAGGTGATGCTGATCCCATTAAGAGTCGAGTTTACAGGGTTCCGTACGCTCAGAGAGAAATTATGGAGCAACAGATACAGGAATTGCTTAAGATTGGGATTTTGGAACACTCTGACTCCGCTTGGGATTCTCCTTGTTTATTAGTGAGGAGAAAGCCGCAGGGATACCGCTTGATTGTTGACTTACGAAATGTTAACCGAGTTACAGCGGGATGCAGCATTCCCTTGCCAGTTCTGAGTGATGTTTTAGTCAAATTGGCTGGTTGTACTATTTTTTCCCATTTGAATTTTAAGCTGGGATTTTACCAAATACAGTTGTCAGAAAGGGCAAGGAACATATATTCCTTTAGTTTTCAGTCTTACAAAGTTGCTTATAAACGGCTTCCAATGGGCTTATCGTAGTGCTAGCAGTTTCCGTGTAATTTGCTAAACGTTTAAACGACCTAATTAAACGTTCGGTTAACCGAAAACCGTGAAAAACCTAACGTCAATAACAACGCAACAAACTAAGACAAAAAAAATGTCAACATTTAAAATTCAATAACTACGTTTTACTAATTTAATTTAAAAAAATTAAGCAACACGAATCACACGTTATGTAAACAAATCGTATCTATTCTGAAATAAAACAAATGTTAAACATTGCCTAAATTTAAAAAAATAAAATAAGCAGGAATCGCGGGAATCCTCACACATTTGCGATTGTTTTACGATCTCGGATCAGTCGGCACGCTTTGGAATTTAGCTTTGTTAACCATCCAGTGGTTAGTTGTTTTGAACAATTTGTAGACAATTGTTTAAAAAAAAGTTTTAATTGTTTAATTGGCTTATGTGGTGATAATATTGCATCCATTCTGCAGTGTCCCGCTACGTTTCCGTGAGCGCGGTTAAAACCCGTCACAACTTAGCTAACCGAATCTGGTTTCGATTTCACCACCAAAAACGGAAGTTCAGGTTTTACAGCTGCTGAACAAGTTGGATGCAGCGAAAGCAGCTAATATTCTGGTAGTTTTAACGTTAACTACCAAATAAAGTCACAAAATAACGTTTATTGAATTAAAACTTTGTGCTGTTGTGAGGTAAATAATCAGATTCGGTTAATCGTTTAGCAATATAGAAAAACGTATACAAGTAAATTTTCGTTCAAACGTTTAAATGGAGAACCGTAACAGTACTAGCTTATCGATTGCTCCGAGTGTTTTTCAGCATTGTGCGAATCAGATATTTGCACCCATACTTAATTCCTTTTCCCACACCTATCTTGATGACATTTTAATTTCTTCCTGCGACTGGCCTAACCACCTGAAACTTGTGGATATTGATTTAGGTCTGGTGGGAGCATCGGGCATGAAGTTAAGCCCAACTAAATGTTTGTTTGCACTGTCCAAAGTCAAATTTTGGGGTTTTGTTATTGACAAAGATGGTATCAGCCCCAACCCTGCTAAACTGGATGCAATTAGGGATTATCCGAGGCCTAAAACTGCTAAACAGATGCGCCGCCTGTTGGGCATCACAAATTTCAACCGAAAACATTTGAAAAATTTTGCTCTGATTACTGCAAACCTTACCAAGCTGACCCGGAAAAACACTAAGTTTTAAATAAAGAACTAAGTTTATTTGTGATGAATTGGCCGAGCAGTCTTTTCAGAAGTTGAAAGAAGCTATTATGCATGCAGCTACACTCGAACACCCTGATTTTAGTAAGCCTTTCATAGCTGAATCGGACGGATCGCAAAGTGGTGCAGGAGGAGCCTTAATTCAGGTCGATGATGGCACGGAATACATTTTGGGTTATTCCTCTAAAGCATTTTCACCCATGGAGGCTAAGGCCACGACTACAGAGCAAGAAATTCTCGCAGCCATACATACAATAGAATTTTTTAGATTATTTTTGCCTGGTAGAACATTCACGTTGCGGGTTGACCATGCCGTGGTGATATATTTATATTGTAGCCCCAACTTATCGCCTAAACTGGAGAGAGTGTTGATAAAACTCAGAAAGTATGATTTTATAATTCAGCACAGAGCGGGTGCTAGCCTACCTGTTGCAGATGCATTATCTAGAGTTCATGAATTGCCAGTGTGTGTTTTGGATGGGCAATACCCTGATTGGACCAGGCAGCAAGTTAAAATTGAACAAAATCCTACTGTCAAGAAATTACTGCAAAAATTGGTGACAGGGGTTCTGCGGAAGTTATTGACGCAATTGGAGGCAAAAATACTTTCTATCATGATGTAGATGGGATTATTTACCGTTTGTATGCACCTAAATTTGCAAAGGACACTGTTGGTTACAAAGCTCAGATGTTGGTGCCTAAATCCCTGATAATACATTGCATACGTGACTATCATGCCGCACCAACGAGTGGACATTTGGGCAGGGCCAAAACTGTTGCTCAAATACAATCAAAATGCTACTGGCCTACTCTTATTAAGGATGTGCATGATTATATTAAGACTTGTGGTGTTTGCCAGTATGGTGAGGTCCCTCGTCACCCATTTAAGGCTAGGCTTCGGGCCTATCAACCATTACAACGACCTAATCAGCAGGGGGTTTTAGGGGTTTATAGGGTGATAGGGGTTTTGCACAAAACAATTCAAACTGTTACATCCTCACTTGCATTGACAGTTTTTCAAGATATTTGATAGCTGTATCTTTACCTGATAAATGTTCAATCGCTGTTGCAAAAGCATTGTATAGGGAGTTGTTTGGTCGTTTCGGATTTTGCTGAGCACTTTTACATAACTGCGGCGGCGAATTCCAATCAAATTTAATGCGGGAATTGACAACGTTATTAAACGTTAAACAAATTACGTTTATGCCAAATTGTTGTTGGCCTAGAGGCCACTGCACTGTGACTGAGGTTGGCGCTAATGACCAAGCTGTCGACGCGCCATTAAACCTCACTCCCCCCCCCCCTAGAGGCATGGTGGAGCGTGTAAATTACTCAGTTGAAGAAATTTTGAGAAAAGAGGCTGTGACATGCATAGAAGAATGGGACAAATTTTTAACAGCAGTCTACCTAGCATGTAATGGCTCCGTCCACTCGTCAACGTTGGCTACTCCTCACTATTTGATGTTTGGTCAAGATTTACGTTTACCCGCATCGTTATTTTTTGAGCCAACACAGGTCTGCTATAACTCGGAAAATTTTCCAATACGACTGACATCGAGACTCCAAGCAGTTTGGGAATTGTTTAGCTTTTATAATGAGAAAGCTTTTCAGCGTTATAAACACTACTATGACAAGAAAGCAGCACCATATTCACTAAAACCTGACGATTATGGGGTAATTCGCTGCTCCGCTCATCTTAAAAACATATCACCAAAACTTCACTTGATTTGGAGAGGTGTCTATCGAGTGCTTGAGTTTATAACACTAGTTACAGTAAGATTAATCGATATTTTAAATGCCGATCGCATATTGAAAGCACATGTTAGCCATGTGAAGCCACTATTTTTGTGTGATTCTAGGCTACCCACAGCATTTCGTGGGGTTACTGACATTGAAAATAACATTGAAAAAGGCATAAAACTAACCGAGAAAGATCTATTAGTCCAGCGGTACATTTCCCAAGCACTCTTAGATCCAACAGAAAAATGTAGCGAAGTCACAATGCAACAGGTTGAGCGATCGGTTGACAACCAAAACCAGCCCCATCTCATCCCAGCCATATGCATAAACGCGCATCATTGGCTGGCCGACAATGACGTAGGTGGACTGCCAGCTGATCGCACAACATGGCCGCCAAACTAGTGTCGCATGTTTATCGGCGTATCGTATGCTGAATGGTTCGCCGTCGTCTACCGATTCAGCTAAATAATGGCATTTATGGAACTATTCAATGATGACTACGACACGTCTGACAACATAAATGTGTTGACAATACTGTTCGTGGAAAGAAACGGTGCATAGCTTGTAAAATATGTGCAATGTTATACAAAAAGGACCGCTTTGCAAGCCAGCTCCGACGGACGCATCGACATTACCGCCACCAAACAACGAGATCGCAATGGATTACACCAGCGCGAAAAGAGCGTGTTTAAACCGTAGAATAATGTGAATTTCTAAAGGATTATAAATAAAGTATTTGTATGATAATATTCTGGACGTTTTCCACTGAGAAGTAACACGATCGTGATGCGAGGTTTGACATGGGAAATCGTCATATCACTACGTCCCGTTGATTTTTTTTTATCGTAGGCCTGCAACGTAATTAACTCCCGTCGACAATCCCTCTACGCACGAGTAGTTTTTATCCTCACCACCCAAATGAGGGATGAATTTATTCTGCACTCGTCACTAAAATTTGTTTTTAAAATGCATTATGCTGACTATGTCAAATATTTATTTTATTATTTTTTTCATATATCAAAAATATTTTAAATATTCGCTTTCCGCAGCAAATAAAAGGCAGATAAAGAAGTGTTTGGTTTAATTTCTTTTGTCACTAGACCTAACACAATATGAATGGCTGAAGGCCTGTAAATGGCCTGTTATCTGCCTGTAATGTAATTTTTGGCTAAATTGTACCCCAAAAAACCCTAATAAAAGAAAGCCACCCCAACCCCAGTTTAATTTATTTTCATTTTCTATAATATCAATTTATTGTAAAGTATTTATGCCTTATTTTTTCCATTTCTTTCTCCTTGCCCCTTGGTTTTTTTGAAACGTTATTGTCCAGTTTTCAACAACCATTGTTTAATTATCGCACGTAGAAAAAAAATGCAAGAAAGAACCCCTGAAGATTATTATTGCTAGAAAAGTGGCAAGTTAGCAACTAAATCTACCACAAGAACATACGGATGGTAACTGGTTTTATTTTTTTTTATCAAGATCTAAGGAAACACATTTCAGAAATATATATACATTCGCTATATTTTTTTTTAATGCTTAACTCTTGCAAATCAAGTTTCCTTTGTTTCATAAGGCTGGCTCATCTGCAGTTTAAAACGGTACAGAACCACAGTGGTGTATTCAGGAATTTAAAATTAAAATGTTTGGAACGGGCAAAAAAAAATTGGTCCGAAAGCTAACGCATTTTTAACAATGGCAGTGATTTTTCATGCTTTTCAGAAGCTTAATTTGAAAAATTTTCTTAATGGCACCAAGTCTTGTAGTTCTAAGTTTAGCTTCAATACAAATAATTTTTCTCATTTTGGGAGTTTATGGGTACGTGGGGGGGGGGGGGGGGTTTGAAGGAGAGGAAACACTGGCTCGGAGAACGAATTTGGGTTGATGAGACCATTGTAATATAAACCAACGTTATTCTCCTGACGTGAATCTTGTCACACACACACACACACTCTCTTTCTCTCTCTCTCTCTCTCCTCTTCTCTTTTTTTAAAATTCAATATGCTGACTATGTCAAATATTTATTTTATTTTTTTTTTCATATATCAAAAATATTTTAAATATTCGCTTTCCGCAACACACACACACACTCTCTCTGTGCGCCATTGATAAACAAAGAGGTAATGGCAATAACATTAAAAAAATCCATATGACAAAGGAACAAACAAACAACAAAAAATCAAAATTAAGAATATCCATAGGCAAATAAAATCCAAAGAAAAGAAAATTTTCTCCCTTCGATTTTTTGTTTGGTGTTGCCGGTTTTCTTTCTTTCTTTGAAGATTTGACGCACTGGTAACATATAACAAAAGGAAATCAATAAAGCATACGTAGTACTACGTATGCGTTATTGATTTCCTCCTGTTGATTTCCTCCCTTCGATTTTTTGTTTGATGTTGCCGGTTTTCTTTCTTTCTTTGAAGATTTGACGTACTGGTAACATATAACAGGAGGAAATCAATAAAGCATACGTAGTACTACGTTTGCGTTATTTCCATCTGTCTATAGTAACAAATAAAATTCAAATTTAAATATCCAAACGAAAAAAATCTGATGAATTCAGAACAAAAGTGCAAACCTAACCTACAACACCACACAACAAAATTTTAACATCAAATCTCGATCCCAGATTGAAACTCATTCCCTACCTGGTGAAATTCGAACCACGACAACTGACTTGTCACCTATTATACCAACTCTACCTCAGAACAAGATAAAAAAAAAGGACATCCAGAGAAAATAACTTTAATACGTGTTTTTTCTTTTTTTTTTCCAGTTTGTTCTGAGCGGGACATGTACAAAATAAGTGAGAAATCAGTTAACTTAACTTTAATCTGGTTAACTCGCCCCAAATGGGCATTACATAACCACACACCACACACAAGAAGCAAAACAAAACAACAACAAAAAAAAAAAAAGAGAGAGAAGCCTCCGCAGAAAACGGCACAGCCCCTAGTTATAGAAGAAAAGTGTAAACTCCTCACAGCTCTTAAAATGAGTGTCAAAGTTGTTCTTAAAATTGTTCACACTCGATGACCTGACCACAAATTCTGGTAAACTGTTCCAGATGGAAACCACTCGTGAGCATGATAAGAGTGTTCCAGTTTCTTGGAGTGGCCCCTAGTAGCTGTAACAGTAGACAGCCTAAATCTTGACTTGAGGTACTCTCCTCCAAAACCCATACAAAGAATCTTGAAGAGAGTAATAGCACCACCTCTCGAGTACCTCCAACACAAAGATGGAATCTTGAGTTTACGCAGCCGTTGTTCATACGACAGATTCCAACAACCAACAATCTTCTTGGTGACACGGCGTTGAATCCGTTCCAGTGCTCGAAGATGCTTAATATGATATGGCCTCCAAAGTTCGATTGCATATTCTAGGATGGGACGAACCAAAGCCAGATAAAGTTTGAGAAAGACCCCCTTCTGCCTAGACGAAATTGTCTTTGCAATGATCGCTGAGACAGCATTAGCTTTACCAACAGTTCTTGCCACATGTGCAGTGAACTGCAGCTTGTCATCCACAAGAACCCCGAGGTCCATCACATGTAAAAGTTTAGACAAGGGTTTAGTACCCCACATGTAAGGCATGCCTGTATTGTAAAAACCTAGGTGCATGACTCCCGATTTTTCTGGGTGCATTTCCATTTTCCACGTGGTACACCAATTGTACATCTTGTCGAGGTCCCCCTGAATTTGCTGTCATTCGCGACTGCTTGCATCTTCGTGTCATCAGCAAATTTTTTCACCAGGCTTACGACATCATTCCCGAAATCGTTAAAGTAAAGCAAGAACAATAATGGACCTAACACTGAACCTTGGATAGTTCCGCTGCTTACACGTACTTCAGCTGATCGGTTCCCTTCAATGACCACCGCCTGGGTCCGATCCCTTAACCAGCCGTCAATCCATTGGAGAATAGGACCAGTAATACCGAACATAGATAGCTTGTGGATAAGGAGGGCATGTGGAACTCGGTCGAATGCTTTAACACAGTCCATGAATATAGCATCAACCGGGATACCCTCATCCAAAGCTTCGAACACACCAGAGTAAAACGCAAGTAAATTGGATGTAGTTGAATAACCAGTCCTAAAGCCATGTTGGTTGTGATCAAGTAAATCCTGATTATTGACGAAATTAAGGACGTGTTCAGACAACACTGACTCGAAGATCTTGCCCACGTGAGATGTAACACTAACAGGGCGATAGTTATTTGGGTCTCCCTTGGTTCCCTTCTTAAAGATGGGAGAGATAAAAGCGGTCCGCCACTCTGGTGGAATAAAGGAACAGTCCAAGAAACTACCGAACAATACAATCAGATCTGGTGTGAGTTGTGCCTGAAACTCCAGGAGGAATTCGGCTGGTATACCATCTGGGCCAGTTGCTGACTGCTTCCTTATCTTACTAAATGCTCTTGTCAAGTTATCTTTGTCAAATACTAAGGGAGGAATACAAACAGACCATGGTTTAACGGGTGGCATATTACTAGTGGTAATATGGACCGAGGAAAAGTTCTTTCTGAATGTTTCACTCAGTATGTTTGCCATTTCCTGTGGTGCTGAAGTCCTGTCACCTTTGTTGTTTAAGAGGGGACCCACTGCTGGCCTGCCTTTCTGACAGCTCTTAGCATACTGAAAGAAGGTTTTAGCATCCCCCTTGGCCCTAATTGCCAAGTTCTGCTCGTAATTCTGCTTTTCAATCTTAATTCGACCTTTGAGACTGAGATTGATTGTATTATGCCTTACCAGAAAATGTGAATCACCAGTTTTGCGATATTTGGACCATAAGCGATCCCGATTCCCAATGTCTTTGTAGCAAGTTACTGACATCCACTTAGGGCGACTAGGTCGAGTAATAGTACTAGAGTACTTGCACGAATCCAAAAAATCAGTGATGTTGTGTACAAAGTTGCCCCATGTCAGCTCAATAGTTTTGTGTGGTACATACACATTTGGCAAGAGCTTGTTGGAAAAGTTATGCCGAATCCTATCCTAACGGCATTCATTTGCAGAAATAGATGTTCGAATCAGTAGGATATCATGGTCACTCTTACCAAGCTTACCAATGTGCTCCACCGTTTCAATTAAATCAGGGTCCGTTGTCAACACCAAATCCAACATAGAGTCACCACGCGTCGGTTTGAGAACCATTTGATTCAGGCCTTTGGCTAATACGAGTTCTAAAAATGGCTCTCCATCTGCATCTGATGTTAGAAGGTCCCAATCAATAAATCTGTAGTTGAAGTCCCCCACCACAACAACATTCTTCTTTGGAATGGTTCCCAGCTTCTTCAACAACTGTGCATTGTTGTTCAATGTAGAGTTGGGAGACCTATACACCGATCCCAGGCAGAAATTGTGTATACCTAGCCGGAAGGAGATCCAAGCTGAGCCTTCAAAATCACCGTCTTCTTCCAACAGAGAGACTGGCAAGGAAGTTTTTGCGAAGATGGCCGTTCCTCCAATATGATGTGAAGTTTTGTCTTGGCGTGCCACAAGATC
>JAHWFP010110789.1:9825-29355 GCA_023313725.1 Lithobius niger
GGGGGGGGGGGGGATTGACGCTTAATGGCGCGTCGACAACTTGGTCATTAGCGCCAACCTCAGTCACATCATGCGGGTAAAAAAACTTTGACAGTAGTTTTTCAGGTTCTTTCGCATATTTGAGGGTGATAATATCAAGTTACAGCAATGAAAATAGGCCTATTACAAGCGAAAATTAATTATCTTTCGTTTGGTCCTACTCCCATCTTTGTAGGTGCCTTGGTTCCAGAGGAGTAGAGGTACAAACACGCACGCACGCATTCACGCACGCACATCGTATGATTTTAATGATTTGTAACTAGCGGAGTCGTTCGCTCATTCCGCGTCGTCTCGCTGCGCTCAAGGAGATTTCTTGCTGCAATACTTATGACACAGACAGACCTTCCACATAAAAAACTATCAAGCAAATTATAAGAGTGGAGTATGCGATATCGGTTATCTCGAGAGAAGGTCAATATAATTTTTTTACGTCCAAGGAATCAAGCATGAAAATCAAGCAATTTATCAGAAAAGCGCTGTTTCTGATGACAAACGCTGATTTTCGTTCGCTTCGCTCACTCAATCAGCGCAAACATTACCTCAGAAACGTGACTGAATCAATGTAGCCACCAAGAACACACATCACGTGTAATTTGTGTTGGTATACACTTTATATGGGTTTTCTTGTTTTACTTGTTTTAAGAATGTTGTTCTTTACTTCCTGCTCAGTACAGACTTTTCCGTGGGCGTCTTATCACTTCATTTTCTGATGATCCCTCACTTGGAGAAACATCTGCAGAACGTTAGATGTAATCTCCTACGATGGTGAGAGATGAAAGATCGCGAGAGCAAAGCGTGACACACATTGAAAAGTTTTAGTTTACGTGGAAATCGCTCGCTTTTCCCGCTCAATCCACGCACTGCCATGCTTCAAAACACGAATGTTTCCATGCTTCAGAATCCTAGAAAATGACGCCCTTTTAAAACCAGGTTTATGGGTCTGTTTTTTCCATGCATCAAGTCAGTTGATACACATTCAGATCCACCCACCTTTCCATCCTTCCTTCCTTCTATCTTTCCATTCATCCTTCCATCCATCATTCTATCCTTCCATCCTTCCTTTTTTTCATCCTTCAATCCATCATTTCTTCTTTCCTTCATCCAATCTTCTATCGTTCCTTCCATCCTACCTTCCATCCATACGTCCTTCCTTCCATCCATCCATAATTGGTTCCTTCCTTCCATTCATCCTTTCGACCATCCTTTCATTCGTCATTTCTTCCATCCTTCCTTCCATTCACCCTTCCATTCTCACATCCTTTCTTCCTCTTTTCCATCCTTCCATCCGTTCTTAATTCGTTCCTTCCTTTCATCCATCCTTCCTTCCTTTTTTCATCCTTCTTTCCATCTTTCCATTCATCATTTCTGCCGTCCTTCCTTTCTTCCATTCTTCAGAAACACGAATGTTTGACACCGTTTTAAAACCAAATCTATTGTCTTGATTTTTCCATGCATCAAGTCAGTTAATACAAAATCGATTTTAAGATCTATATGTGGTGTGATGGAAAATACGTTGTCCTTTTCAGCTCATTATGCCGCGTCTCACTGCGCTCCAGATCGTCTCGCTTCACTCCGCGTCATCTCGCTGCGCTCGAGGAGCTTTCATCCAGAAGTAATCCCCTACGAAGGTCAGAGATAAAAGATCATAGAGCAAAGCGAAACACACATTGGAAAGGTTTAGTTTACGTGGAAATCGCGTGCTTTGCTCGTTCAACCCAAATACAGGGTTTTCGTGAAGTTACAGCGATGAAAATAGGCCTATAATGTGCGCAATTTAATTATCTTTCGTTTGGTCCTTCTTGCTCATTCCGTGTCGTCTCGCTACGCTCAAGGATATTTCTTGCTGCAATACTTATGATACAGACAGACCTAACACAGACCCCCCTGTGGGCTGGGGATAGAATAAGCCCACCGTACCCCTGCGTGTCGTAGAAGGCGACTAAAAGGGAACCCAAGATCACGGTCTGCTAGTGTGCCAAGGGTCTGCATGGCGGAGGGTTTTTAGTCCGTCTTGAACACTAGCAACCTCAACACTACGGTTTGCGAGTGCGCCTACGGTGTGTATGGCGGCCAGGTTTACTACCCGTCGCAAGCACTAGTCGGAAAGAGGTGAAGGGACATCCGGACAAACCGGGCCCAGGGTGGCTGCGTAGAGGATGTTTGGTGGTTTGAATCCCCTTTTGGGTTTGATTCTAATTTGCCCGTTCTGGCCACTGGGCTTTTCATCCTCATCCCCCAGCATGTTGGCCGTGTGCTGCAACCTAGTAATCCGTGGAGGCGGAGATCCTGGCTTTCGGGATTTGGCTCCTTATTCCGGAGGACGGGTGGCCTGGGAGAGCCGGCCTAAGGTCAATCGGCTATGACTTTTCGGGTCCTGTCGATGTGGGGAGGTGGCTTGTGCTGTATCCATCTGCATCACGGACCCGAACTGTTTGGGTTATCGACGGAGGTGGTATGTACGGCTTCCTTGGTGGCCTCGCCTCTCGGCATGCTTATGCTGCCACCTCACCGAGATAGACGGCGATGTTAGCTTCCTGGTGCAGGGCCCTGGATATGCGGCTTCACGCCCTGCATCACCTGAGTGCCACGCGGGGTTTTCTTTTCTGGGGGGCGCACCGCCGCGACTTCTTTTTGCTCTACATGGCAACTACTTCCCCCCCCCCTCCCCCGATAAAATTTCTTCCCCCCCAAAATTCTTCCCCTCCTCGCCGCACTAACAAGCGCCAAAGGAGGGAACCAGAGATGGTTGGGCCTGGTGCCCAGTTACCAGACTTGAGTAAGAGTCGGGACCAAGTCCCGAAGTTCCTGGTGGTGACAGGCGAGGGCCGAGATGTTACACAACTCGGTCCATTCGCTGTTCACAAAGCTCTGAAAGGGATCTGTGGTTCTGATCCGAAGAGTGTCTCTCGGCTCCGTGCTGGGGGATACCTTGTGGAAGTTGCAGACGATGGTCAGGCGAAGAGGCTTTTGAAAGCGAGTGCACTGGGGTCATGCCCAGTGCATGTCGAGCCGCATCGTACTTTGAACAGCAGCAAGGGGGTCATGCCCAGTGCATGTCGAGCCGCATCGTACTTTGAACAGCAGCAAGGGGGTCGTGACATGCTTTGATTTGAGGGGTCTCAGTGATGATGCCATCCTGGACGAACTCAAGTTACAGGGTATTACGGCTGTGAGGCGTTTGACACGGAAAGGCGAGAATGGTGCCCAGCCAACTGACACCTTTTTCCTGACCTTTGATACGCCAGTTGCACCGCAGCACATTACTGCCGGTTACCTGCGGTTGAAGGTCAGGAGTTACGTTCCGAATCCGATGCGGTGTTTCCGCTGTCAACGCTTCGGCCATACCAGCGGGTCGTGTAAAGGTAGGCCTACCTGTGTTTCCTGTGCTCAGGCAGCCCATGAGGGCGCTGACTGTGCTGGCCCGAAGCAGTGTGTCAACTGCGGTGGTCAGCACCAAGCCTCTTCACGGGACTGTCGTGTTTATGTTGAGGAACGTCGAGTGCAGGAACTAAAGGTGAAGGACGGGCTTTCCTACTCGTAGGCCCGAAAGAAAGTCAAACTATCGGCGCCGGCTATGACACCTTCTTTTGCGCAGGTGTGCAGTGCGCCATTGCCTGGCCCAGTTAGTGAGTCTGCTGATTTGGCAGATTTACGCGCTGAGCTCAGGTCTTTGACGACGACGGTAGGCAAGCTTATAACTTTGTTGACTCTGCAACATCCATCTCTGCAGGGTCTTTTGGGTCCTTCGGACTCGGTTGCTGCCTTGCCGTCTACATCTGCCCAGCCTGCAAGTGCTTCTGCTCCTGCTGCTGTTTCTGCTGCTGCATCTGTTCCCAGGCAGGTTAAAGCTTCAGCTAAGCCTCCACCTGCCCGGAGTGAACCACAGAAAACGTTGAAGAAGAAGGCTCCTGCTGGTAAAGCCTCAACACCACCCGTGAGGACGTCGCCACCAGGAGATAAGGTGGAACGGTCGTTGAACGGCCAGCTTGCTGAGGGGTCCGTTGTGTCCCCTCAACATCTTGATGATACTTTGCCCATGGAGCAGGGAGAGATTTCCTGTTCCAATTCTCCGGAACTTTTTCCTCCTTCCGAGGACAATTTCGTTCTGAACCTCACTCCATCTTTTGATTCGGGTGAGGATTCGGATGTTTTCGGATCGCCCAGAGAAGGAGTTGAGGAGAATGATTCAGAACCATACATCACTTGTCATTTATGTTAGTATACACTTTATATGGGTTTTATTGTTTACTTATTTTAGGAATATTGTTCTTTACTTCCTGCTCAGTACAGACTTTTCCGTGGGCGTCTTATCACTTCATTTTCTGATGATCCCTCACTTGGAGAAACATCTGCAGAACGTTAGATGTAATCTCCTACGAAGGTGAGAGATGAAAGATCGCGAGAGCAAAGCGTGACACACATTGAAAAGTTTTAGTTTACGTGGAAATCGCTCGCTTTGCACGCTCAATCCAAGCATTGTCGTGCTTCAGAATCCAAGAAAATGACGCCCTTTCAAAACCGGGTCTATGGGTCTGTTTTTTCCATGCATCAAGTCAGTTGATACACATTCAGGCCCACCTATCTTTCCATCCACCCATCCTTCCTTCCATCCTTCCTTCCTATCTTCCACCCATCCATCCTTCCTTCTACCCATCCATCCATCCAATCGTCCTTCCTTCCTTCCATCCTTCATTCGATCTATCCATCCTTCCGTCTATCCTTCCATCCGTTTATCCTTCCATCCATTCATCCAATAATCTTTCCTTCCTTCCCTTCCTTCCTTTCCTTCCATTCTTTCTTACTTCCTTCCATCCTTCCTTCTATCCATCCATCCTTCCTTCCTTTTTTATCCTACCTTCCATATTTCCATTCAATATTTCTTCCTTCCTTCCATTCTTCAGAAACACGAATGTTTGACACCGTTTTAAAACCAAAACCATTGTTTTGATTTTTCTATGCATCAATTCATCAATTCATTGGTTAATACAAAACCAATTTTAAGATGTATGTGTGGCGTGTTGCAAAAAACGTCCTCCGTGCATCCTTTTCCAGATCATCTCTCTTCGCTCGAGGAGGTTTTCATGAACAAACTATGACGTCATGAACAATCATCAAGAGGGTTTAAAACAAACTTTGACGTTAGTTTTTCATGGTTTTTCGCATATTTAAGGGTGATAATATCAAGTTACAGCGATGAAAATAGGCCTATTAAAAGCGAAATTTAATTATCTTTCGTTTGGTCCTACTCCTATCTTTGTAGGTGCCTTGGTTCAAAACAATTGAGTGAGCGAAGCGAACGAAAATCAGCATTTGTCATCAGAAACAGTGCTTTTCTGATAAATTGCTTGATCTTAACTATTTGCGTGATTCCTTGGACGTAAACAAATAATATTGACTTTCTCTCGAGATAATACTACACTATTATAATTTGCTTGATCGTTTTTTATGTGGAAGGTCTGTCTGTATCATAAGTGTTGCAGCAAGAAATCTCCTCGAGCGCAGCGAGACGACACGGAATGAGCGAGCGAAGCGAGCGACTCCGCTAGTAATTATTTGTGTTAGTATACACTTTATATGGGTTTTCTTGTTTCACTTGACAGAATCAATGTAAACACCAAGAACCACACATCATTTGTAATTTGTGTTACTATATATGGGTTTTCTTGTTTCACTTATTTTAAGAACATTGTTCTTTACGTCCTGCTCAGTACAGATTGTTCCAACGAAGGTGAGAGATGAACGATTGATAGAGCAAAGCGAGCCACACATTCAAAAGGTTTACTTTACGTGGAAATCCCTCGCTTTGCTCGTTCAATACACGCACCTCCGTGTTTCAGAAACACGAATGTTTAACACCGTTTTAAAACCAACTCAATTGTTTTGATTTTTCCATGCATCAAGTCTGTTAATTAATATAAGATCTAAATAATTGTAAGATCTGTATGTAGTGTGTTGCAAAATACGTCGTCCGTGACCCCTTTCCAGATTATCTCTCTTTGCTCGAGGAGGTTTTCATGAACAAACTATGACGTTATGAACAAACATCAAGAGGGTTTAAAAAAAACTTTGACGTTAGTTTTTCATGGGTTTTCGCATATTTGAGGGTGATAATATCAAGTTACAGCGATGAAAATAGGCCTATTAAAAGCGCAATTTAAGCAAACGATCAAGCAAATCATAAGAGTGTAGAATGCAATATTGGTTATCTCGAGAGAAGGTCAATATTTTTTTTTACGTCCAAGGAGGCAAGCAAAAAGATCAAGCAATTTATCAGAAAAGCACTGTTCTGATAACAAACGCTGATTCTTCGTTCGCTTCGCTCACTCAATCAGCGCAAACATTTCCTCAGAAACGGGACTGAATCAATGTAACCACCAAGAACCACACATCACTTGTAATTTGTGTTGGTATACACTTTATATGGGTTTTCTTGTTTTACTAATGTTAAGAATAGTGTTCTGTACGTCCTGCTCAGTACAGACTTTTCCATGGGCTTCTTATCACTTCACTTTCTGATGATCCCTCACTTGAAGAAACCTCTGCAGAATGTCAGATGTAATCTCCTACGAAGGTGAGAGATGAAAGACTGCGAGAGCAAAGCGAGACACACATTGAAAAGTTTTAGTTTACGTGGAAATCGCTCGCTTTGCTCGCTCAATCCACGTACTGCCGTGCTTCAGAATCCAAGAAAATGACGCCCTTTCAAAACCAGATCTTTGGGTCCGTTTTTTCCATGCATCAAGTCAGTTGATACACACTCAGGTCCACCCATCCTTCCATCATTCCTTCCTTCCATCCATCCTTTTTTCCATCCTTCCTTCCTACCTTCCACCCATCCTTCCATCCATCCATCCAACCTTCCTTCCATCCTTCCTTCCTTCGATCCGTCCATCCTTCCTTTTATCCTTCCATCCATCCTTCCTTCCATCCTTTCTTACTTCCTTCCATCCTTCCTTCGATCCATCCATCCAACCTTCCTTCCTTCCATCCATCCTTCCTTCCTTCTATTCTTCCATCCATCCATCCTTCCTTCCTTCCTTTTTTCATCCTTCCCTTCATCCTTCCATCCATCATTTCTTCTTTCCTTCCATCCATTCTTCTATCTTTCCTTCCATCCTACATTTCATCCATACGTCCTTCCTTCCTTCCATCCATCCTTCCATTCTCACATCCTTTCTTCCTCTTTTCCATCCTTCCATCCATTCTTAATACGTTCCTTCCTTTCATCCATCCTTCCATCTTTCCATTCAATATTTCTTCCTTCCTTCCTTCCATTCTTCAGAAACACGAATGTTTGACACCGTTGTAAAACCGAATCTATTGTTTTGATTTTTCCATGCATCAAGTCAGTTAATTAATATGAGATCTAAATAATTGTTAAGATCTTTATGTAGTGTGTTGCAAAATACGTCGTCCGTGCACCCTTTTCCAGATCATCTCTCTTTGCTCGAGGAGGTTTTCATGAAGAAACTATGACGTCATAAACAATCATCAAGAGGGTTTAAAACAAACTTTGAGGGTAGTTTTTCATAGTTTTTAGCATATTTGAGGGGGATAATATCAAGTTATAGCGATAAAAATAGGCCTATTAAAAGCGAAATTTAATTATCTTTCGTTTGGTCCTACTCCCATCTTTGTAGGTGCTTTGGTTCCAGAGGAGTAGAGGTACCACGCACGCACGCACATCGTATGATTTTTATTATGTAGATGCTATTTTCGTTAACGTTGGGATCACGCCACCTGTGATCAAAATAATTGTCCTCCATGGCCGCGTTAACATGTCCTTCAGCTTCGGTGTAACTTACTTTTTCTGTTCACAGTTAAATCAAATTGTTATATTGTAATTTTAACTTTTCGAAAATAAACTTATTAAAAAACACGAACTTATTATGCTCACTTGTTTCTATTTTTCAGTCAATTGTAACGCAATGGGCACTTTATTGGAAGTGTAATTAATTAGCAACCATTAATTATGCCGAAGTTAAGATTTTTTTATGCTGTTAAGACACGGTTTACAGTTACATTTTCATAAGGAGCTCAAAATCAATATTTTCAGTGTTTTTCACAGATGATCGTAACAACGAAAAGGAGTGATCTCATAAAACCCCATAAGGGTAATGGGCCCATCAAGTTTTTGTCATAAAAAATAGTGGTATTACAGCCAAAATGGCTGCCATCGAACTTTCAGTCCAACCTCTATGATTGTCAGTTAACACTGCTGGTTTTCGAGCCTCGACCCTTTGTCCGATTTTCCATACCTCTCGTAATGCTACAAAGCTTGAGTGATCATGGTTCGGACCACAAACTTCGATAACTTTATGGATCCTTTAACCTTATGAGGGATTGGTACGATTAAAATTTAAGTTAAAATCAAGTGACGTTTCGTCCAGTAAGAGGTGAGCTAATGAGACCAATAAAGCTAATGAAACGGGACTATTTAAACCCAAAACCAGTTTAAATAAAAAAATAAATTACAGTATGAAACCTTGCATTTTTCTCTTCATTCATTTTTCCAAGCATCTCCCCAGCCCAAAACAAGATACACGAAAAATTTAGTCTTACGTTATAGTGTACAAACAATTAGGTATGCAATTTTCCCAAGGGCCCAATCCAAAATAACAGACGGGATGATTCGCACATGTTTGGTGATAGAAGGTTCGTCTCAAGAGAAAGAATCTCTATGTCTCTTGTCTCTCCACAGCCAAAACTACTATTCCAGTCAATGTCAACAGTTTATACAATGGCCATGTAAGGGATAATGATTGCAGTCGCCGGTTTTTTCGCCAAATTTGTGCCAGTAAATTCGTGTATTCAGACACTGTCCTGCGTAAGCGGCATCACCACAAATGCAGCATTATCCTTGACATGTACGTTAAGTTTTATTTATTTTTTTATTTTAATAGCCCTTTTCATACTTTTTTTCAGAAAATCATTCCCCATCTGTTGTTAGGATCATTAGTTTATAGTTTTTCGGTGCTACACCCTTTTTCACATCACGAATGGTACTGTAAAAGAAGGACTTCGGATACACATACCTTGGCACAGAACGAATACTATCTGGAAATCATGTAGTAAAATAACTATATTTGTCTTGGTAAAAAATTTGGAAAATCATCTGAATGAAATTTGTTTCCTTTGCCATTGGAATAATTCTAATAAACTTCATTTTTTTGGCACCTATTTTCCATGAATCGGGGCATGGATTCTAGAACATTTTACATTTGGCAACATCCTATCCTTCACCAGCCTATATGGTATTGCGTGCTTGATATGTGCCTTGAATTTGATTGACTGCTACAGTTACAATCAGATCGGACACACAGCTGTAAAAATGTACACTGGAAACATCAATCTTTGCAAAAGCATGCAGACCGCTATGGCAGTCTCCACCGCAAGGTTATATACAGTAAATCGTCCGGTACATCATAATTCGGTGAAGCATGAAGTGGATGATAAGAGATAAGGGAATTAAAGAGACATTGTTGTCCCTTCAGCAGGTGAGGTTTCCAGGATTCCAAAAGCATGGTAATGACGATTCCAACTCATGGTAATACATTTATGAAGCAACAAGAAAGCCTTTCCTTTCACTACAATGGTGTGTCGAATGATTCCAAATACTGGGTAATCTTCACTTATTTCTAAAACCAAAACCATTCCAGGCCTATACTCTGTGCCAGAAAATGTCACCCACTTAGTTACAGACGGTCATCATAGTGGGCAAACTGGACATCATCGTATATATCTCGCATAAGAGTTACATGCCCTGGCCCCACTTCTAATAACTCGCCAACTGGTTGCCTGGCTAAAAGAATATTTGCCAGGAACATCTGATGCCTTGTGGCCATGGTCAAAGCAATGTTCCGAAAATTGCACACGACATGGCCTAACCGCTTGAAGAAATTGTGCTTGGCTTCAAACCGCATAGTCCAAAATTTTTTTAATGGACCAATTGTTGCAGTATCATAGGGTAATGTAGCATGTGGTGTTGCTTTGGTTTTAAGTGTCATGTTGGAAAAACCTGAAGAAAGTGATCGTGATGGTCCCTTATCAAATTTTTAAGATACACAATGTCACTTGTAGTAACTGCTGATGAAAAAATAATGTCCATACACTCTAGAAGCAAGATCAAAACTTCCCACACAGGATCATCATGTGGGACTCGATCTCCCAATACTAATGGCAAATTTTTGGTCAGACACCACATCTGTGCTGCCGTTAATCCAGTAGAACCGTCAAGATTAGCTACAAAATTGGTTGAAAGTTGAGTTGGTGGTGTCAGTAAAACCATAGCTAGCCAATAGCTTGCTAGTCTTGCATTTATGGTCTCCAAAGTACACATATTTTCACTGATCATATATTGAAGTACCAACTTTACCTCTAATGTACAAGCACCTTCAAGAAGGTCATGCATAATATCAGGGGCAAAGTTGGTAGTAACATGAAAACCCTCAATATTGTTTAATTGAGGGTTACGCTTCACCCCAGTTTCAGAGGGTTCTTGTCTCTGGAGGTCATATTCGTAATTTGCTTTGTTTCTCAACAGAGCAGAATTTTCTACTCTCATGTACTGGAGATCTTGACGGTGACCTTTACAGTACCTGCATGGGTAGTTTGCAGCGAAACCTTCCATGACCCAAGAATGCCACGTAGGCCAAGATTGTCTCCACAAAATTGCGCTAACTTTTACTTTCACAATCCCATCATAATCTTAGCATTTTATTTGTAACCCGTGTTCAAATAGGATGTTTATATCTTCAATAATTGGACTCAGTATGGTATCATATCCATAATACTTGGCATTATCACTTTTACAGCAGCACACTAAGTACAGTTGTTCTAGTTTTGACCGTTGTTGAATGGGTAGGCTTTGGACTTGCATGTAAACGTTAAATAGTTTATGGATACCAGTTTTAGGCCCCATTGGATTGACCAATTCCAGCTCATTCACATACAAATTAATGAACACAACACGGTTATCTGTATCGTCATGCAGTTTGTTATGAAGTAAACCATAATGAAAATCTCGTAGAATGCCATCATTTTGTGGGTTATATACGTCAATTGCACTCATCATCCCTGGACGTTCCAAAATTACTTTCAGAACGTCTTTTAATGGCACATACTGAAAACTGTCATAGTCTGGTGACTGGATGGCATGGCCAGTAAGTGAATCCGTTGTGGGATTAAATGTGGGCCCAAGCACAATTTGCAGTGGTTCCACGTAAACTCCAGATTTCTAAACAGCCTTATAGATTTCATAATCCGAATTTAACTCGTTAAATTTTTTTCCAAGCTCATCCATTTCATTCATAAAAACTGCAACATCATCCTGTATTTCGTGGCTGACTTTTTCAGTCATAGTTAGGGTCTTACATTTCACATAGTTAAGCACATTCGTTAGTAGTTCACCTGTAAACTGGATGACTTTACTTGTAGTTGTCAAAGTCACTCCGGTTGCCCCTCGCAATTGAGCCATGAAGGACAAAATCATGTTGCTTATATCTTACAGTTCTTGTGGATGTTGCACACAGGTAGTTGTCACCTTTTTCGGTGCTTTGACTAGCCACTGTGGAGGATCGCATTCAAAATCCATATTGCAACAATGACTTTCTTCAGTGAAGGATGAAACTGTTAATATGTCGCTTCAGTGAAGCCAAGTCGTTATATGTTCTTTGGCAGCCCTCTTGTGAACAAGTCACAGTAAAACCAGAATGCGGAATAGCATGGACATATTTGAAATGGTTAAAAAGTACTTTTACACCACAAACAAAGCATATTGGCTCTTCCATTTTTCGAGAGTTAAAAACTTACCATTTGTTTGATGTGGGTCTTGAATTTCGCCAAAAATTTTATGCGTAGTCGAACCTTCTTGATGACTTCAGTAGGCAAAAGTTGAATCAAGGAGGTGAAAGGCTTCTTCATCAATCCCATTTTCTGAAAGTAATGTAGTAGTGTATTATTTCAAGAGTTTTGGCACGGGCTTGGAACAGTGTAAACAACTGTAACGTTTGGTGAAAACATATACAGAGGGGAGCAAAAAGTTTGGTCTGCTAACAATGATCAGCTACAACAATTAAAAATTACGGTGTTGTTACGTTCAATTCAATGGAATGGAACGTAATAGGGAAAATCTTATTGTTGTAATTGATCAGTGTTTGCAGCCCAAACTTGTTGCTTCCCTCTGTACATCACCTGATAGAACAAACTTACTACATTCGACAACATTTGTCACGATAAACTAATAATACTGAACCAAAAATCTTCCGTATTCCAATACTGAAGTATGTATTGTGTAGCCTTTTACCCTACTACTTAATAGGTATTCACTACTGAACGGTGTAACTTTGTAGTATCCGGACGTGTCAGCATTATTTCGTTTTGGAACTTTTAGGCAACGTTGGGCAATTGTTGGTTTAAGTTTGTGAGCTTCCTCCTTTTTGAGCTAATAAAACCTAGCAGTATGGTTTCAAATGAGAGTTATTTGTTCACAGATAGCATGCTGAAAAATAGCAACTAAAATCAAGTATCTTCAAATAGATTCCATATCCCAAATGGGTCATTCCAGCTCAAGTGAACCAAAGGTGGTTACCATCACTTTCTGAAAATTTGTATGTTGGTAAGAGTCTATACAAGCAGTCAAAACCATGTTTTTCTTTTTTTTCTCTGGTTGAACAGTTATGAGTATTGGCCTACTGGGCCAATAAAGTATTGGGTACGGAGGCCATCTTGGATTTTTGTTTTGTTGGATCATACCTTTGTAGCTTGGAAACTATTGTTGCTACAGGGATCATCAGGGTGTCAAAATAAAAGGTATTGATATACTCTACCATGCTACACCATGAAACATACAAAATATGCATTTAATACCCTCAGATATTATGTTACTGTAGAATTCATGCAAATTATTTAACAATAGTTTAGGACATCAAAACTCTCAGTTGGCTAACATGAAAGAATAGAATTTGTTTGCCAAACTAAGCATTAGGTTGACTAATACTGTGCACAATTTCAATTTGTGTTTTTGCCTCCCTGTACTTTTTCCACTGTTATAAAGATACGAGTCATTCTACCTAACCAAAATTGGAATAATTGGTTGCCAAAACATTTTTATTTTTTCTTCAAATTTGGTGGTCCATGGGGAAAGTCATAAATCCAAAGTATGCGATTTTTAATTCATTACTTTAGGAGTTACAGGCATTTAGAGTTGCACTTTGGGTGGCCGTCTTGGATCGTGGTGAAATGACTTTATACTTTAATAACTTTTTAATTATCAATCACAATTTATCGTTCTTGGAGTCAAATTAAAGATAATGAGGCTTACTTTCAAACTACTCACATTAAATTTGATTTGGTTGAATAAAACCAACATTTGAGCTGCTTAAACACACGTTTTATGCACATTTTATTTAGATGATTTGCATGCCTAAGTTTTGGGCCCTGGGAGCATCCAGATGATTTTAAATTTTTTTGGTGAAAGGCTTTTAATGTTTGTTTCTACTGAAAGTACACATAACATGTGTCTTTTGCTCTAAAGTGAAATATAATTAACTGAATGTGGTAAAAATCTTATGCACTTATGTAAAATACGGCATAAAGAAGCCAGTGAGGGCTGACTTCATGTTTTATTTTTCCTTTTAAATTGTGTTAGCAGCATCCATAGGATATATCACAAATCCAAAGCATTATACACGGCGACAGCAGTGTATATAATGATTGAAGTCCTTCCTCTAGCAAAACTAAAGTTATTAATATCTCCGTTCATTCAATGTTTGGGACCAAAATTGGCCAGATAGTAGATAGGTGTAGAAGGTATATTTACATCAAAAAGTATGCAATTCTGTGGAAGAGTAAACGTAGGGAGCCACACATAAATTTGAAAACAGTTCACTTCTTTTTGTTGTTGTGGATTTGTTCTTGTGTGACACCATAGTTTTAACCTTTGTAATTAGACAACAATGCCAATGAGCAAACGCCAGATCCATTCTTCGTGCACGTGTTATGTCTTTGTTAAAAAGTCGATTGTTGGTGGAGCTGTTAACGCTCGTTAAACCCTTTCAAAGATTCCGTGTTTCAGCTAAACGCATAAAGCTACGTTGTTAATACGAAATTGGCAGCTACAAACGATAGAACGGCGTATTTATTTTGTAGATGCAGGCTTTCAAAACTGAGCTGAATGATTTCAAAGTGGGCAGCAATTAAAGCAATAAAATCACATCAATTCAATTGTTGAGGAAATAAATACTGTCAGTGTCATCATCATAAGGTCTTTCTTTCAAGTACTGGTGCTCACCAAAGTAAACAAATGCCAATTACTCTCTACTAAATACTAAAATAAAATCTATTTTTTTTGCATCAAAAAAATACTATCAGTCTAAATATGTACGGTTGTTCATCTTGTGCCTTATCCCCTCCAGCCTCCACGCAAACCGAAGAGTCCTCCGTAAAAAAAAGTGGATTATAAAAACTGAAAAATTGAAACTTTCGAAAATATGGACGAAGGTGGGTTAAAAAATTTACCGCAGGGGTATTTTTTTACGGGGAGGGGACAGGAGTCACCCCTAGAAACGACTACGGCCTATCGTTCATTGTATAAAAAAATGTGGCCTAATAAAAAGTTTTCTTTCCTTAACACTGAACGAAAAACGGTCGGTGGAAGAATTTTTTTCACAAACAATGAACGCAGTTTTGTGGGTTTAAATAAGCAATATATTTGAAGTAACAAGTCGTGCTTCCTCCTGCCGCCACCTTTCATTGCATAGGTGCAACGAAGGAGCACTCTACAACGCTAATAATATACCCCTATGTTTCAATAGTAAGCAAGTCAACACTAGTCAAGAAGAAATCTAGCCATTTCTTTATCCGTCTTTGATTTATTCTCGCAATTCAACTTTGACCACTTTTCATTATCGTTCTTTACTTACACGCAAAAATAGTTGCATTGATCGCGTTCCACTTTGTCCGTCAGGCGCGCGATCGAATTTAGTCCCTAATCGTTCACTCGACGTTGGTTCGCTGCTTGGTCTGCTTTGGCAGGAGTTAGCTAAACGGCGGGAGGCTGCGAGACAACATGAGAAAGATACAGGTAAATGCCACGTTTAATACTGAAATCGGGCTCGTGGACCACTTAATAATTGTTTGATGATTTCTTAAAAAACCACATCCGGTAGTGTATCGAAGAAATTTGATAAAAATGGCCAACGAAGTACTGTCCCTTAAAGTAAACCCAAAACATTAACACAAAGTACACAGCATGCCAGTTACATCATTCACTGTAAAAAAAAAAAGGTGTCAGGAACCTTTTGGGGTGGAAAACTTCCCACTCGGTGCTACTTGTCACCCTGCAAGGTGGGTGCATCTTTTTCACCCCTAGCCAAAGGTGCCATTGGGCACCTTCACAGTGACAAATAATGGCCTCCTTGCCATTTAGCTCCCGATATGATACATATGGCACTCAAACTTCGATTTTTGCCTGGTTAATAAAGCACCCTAAGGTGATCCATACTGCCCTACTGCTATGCTTGTTAGGGTGCTACATGTCACAATTAAGGTAACCGATAGCACTTCCCAACCAACTATTACAGGGTGCCAAACAGTGACCTATGGTACCCAACAACTGGGCCACACTGGGAGGCAAAGCTCCAGCTAGTGTCCAATGGCATGTAATGGCCCGTTTTAGAGGTGCTAGTCCCCCACTAGCTTCACACGTCACTAGCTCCCCCTCCCCCCTCAAGCTAGTGACCAATGCAACGGATGGGTTTTGGAGGGCGCCAAATAGCGCTCTAGATGTTGCTTATGGTAACCAGGGCTAGAAATGTGATACAAACTACGTTATTTGGTCTGCGTGTGGGACGATGTTGCGAAGAAACTGTCACTATTGGAAAGCTTGTTTTTTCCGTCGGATATGCGAGAAGCCGAGTCATTTCCGGATGCTATCTGGCAATCTAGCGAAAAGAAAAGCCGAGGGAGAAAACGCCTCGTGAGAAAAGAGATTAGGAACGTCGTGTTTCCTGATCCGTAGGCTACTTTGCCCGGTGAATTCTAATCAAGGCACCTTGGCTAGTGTCTTTCTTTTGATCCTTTTGGGTAAGAAACTAAACGAAGGACTTCCACCTTCTCGGCATGTCTGTTTATTAATGATCGGGAAGTTTGGAGAAATATTTACTGCAGAATACACAGTGGAACTTTTTGTCAAATTTTCGGCCAGTGCTATTGTTTGTTTTGGACACTTGCTTTACCATCTTCTGAGACGTTTTCACTTTCCATATTTACTTGATTTTCTTCAGGAGTAACAGCTTCCAGTTCATTTTGGGAAAGTTCTGAACCCAAATTTGGGGCATAATCTGAATCGTGGATTCGCCAAGTGTTTCACTGCAAGCTTTTATGGGAGAATTTTTTTTTAAATATGCTAAGTTTGGTATTCCAGGCTTATCTGGTGCTAGTGATGAAGCGTTCTCAGTCGATTCATAATAACCACAGTGCTATTCAGCAAATTATATGGAATTGTAGGTCTAGTACTAATATAGTGGTAGGGCCAGAATGGATCAAGGGTAGACAGTGTTGGGAGTTATATTAATTGCCAAGTTTTTAGCTGCTTCTAGAGAATTTTGGGGGAAGTTCTGAAGCCGTAGGTGGCACATATTCTGAATGACTTTCATCTAGGGGTTCGCTAATTATTTCGCTCCAAGCTCCCTGTGGGAAGATTTTCTTGAAGTTGAGCTTCTGGTATGCCAGGCTTATCGCGTGCCGGTAATGGAGCATCGTCATGTGATTCATCAGTTACCACGTTGCTATCCAGCAACTTATCTGAAATTGTAGGCCTAGTACTCAAATTGTCATTGGACCATGTTGCATCAAAGGGCGGCAGCGTTAGAGTCGTATTTATTCCCGAGTCAGAAGATGCATCAAGTAATGACTCGAGTGCCATTCAAGAGCGTTCACAGTTACACGCTCCCACGTTGCCTCTTTCCAATTTCCATAGCCATTGACTAAATACGGATTTTGTCCATCTAATCCAGTGTCACTGTTGGATCTCAACAACAGTATTGGCTCTCTTCTAAGCTAGGGCCAATGTCACTGTTGGATCTCAACAACTGGCCTCATCTACGCTAGGGCCAATGTCACTTGGATCTCAACAACTGACTCTCTTCTACACTAGGACCAATGTCACTGTTGCATCTCAACAACTAGCCTTATCTACGCTAGGGTCAAGGTCGCTGTTGGATCTCAACAACTGGCCTCATCTACGCTAGGGCCAGAGATGTTTTCATGTGAGCTTTCTGAAAAATGGTAGTAAAAAAACTTTCATTAAATATTTGTATTTATTTGGATTTCATTTGTTTCTGTCAAATTAGAAATATGCTTAAAGAAAACAAAATCAGAATCTCACACATTGCAGGCAGTGTTTTTTTTAGATGCTTTTGTAGATTCTTTTTTACACTTTCTGTAGAGTGGTTTAGTTTTACATATTTTGACAAATTTCTTCATGTATTTTGTGTAGTTGTAACCAAATTTAGTTTAGCAGGAGCATAAGGCCAGGTTAGAGGAGATTTGATTGTAGATTATATACATTATGTATCAAAGGAAAGTTCACTATTATTGTATTGATGCATTGTAAGTATGTTGAATAAACATGAAAATCTTGAAAAGTAATATCATGAATTTCTAGGGTTGGTCTAAAAAGTCACTATTGAAACGTCCTAGATCCATTCCAATTAGTTCCATCAGAGTTTTCAGAGGGCACCACGTGTTCCATCTGGTATTTTTGCTCATTTTTCAGCCCAAATCTAAAGTAAACTAAATTACAACTAAGCTAAACTAAATAATAATTAAATACAAGCTAGTTTCATTTAGTTCAGTTTAATTTTAGACTGAAAACTGAGTAAAAATTCCCACATAAAACTCGTGGCACCCTCTATGAACTCCGACTGTTGCCTGTTTGGACTTAGTCTCTGACTCTACCAGGCAGAAATTCTTTGCAGGGGATGCTACTGTATGTTTGGATTCGAAATCACATTGTGCAACTGCATCAGGCAAAACTGCAGTCAAGAAAGAGTCAACAGACAAGGCGGTAGAAGATAAAGCACCCACGTCTTAACCAAAAACAAGCAACGGTCGAAGTTTCGTTCTTCGGTGAGTACATCACAATTGCAACAGCTCACTGGTATGTCAGCTTCTACATTGTGACATGAAAGGACAAGACATTGTGCAACTCTTAAAGACGCCATTAAAAAGGGATATCTTGAACGTATTGAACTGTCTCAAGACGATCCCATTTGCGATCACTGTCGAGTAGCAAAATCCACGCATGTCAGGTATATTAGGTTTCCAGACATTACTACAAAACAACAGTTGGAACTGATACATTCCAACATATGGGGACCTGCCCCTACACCTTCTTACAGAAGGATGATGTACTTCATTAGTTTTGTTGTCACCAGAATAGGCTTCATATATCTGCTGAAATCTAAAGATCAAGCATTTTCATTGTTCGAAGAGTTTTGTGTGCGGATGGAACGTGAAACAGGACTAAAAATCAAAAGACTACGTACTGACAATGGCCTCGAGTATTGACATTAACAATTCCAGTAGACACTTCGGGAGCTTGGAATAAATGCCGAACGCGCAAACGTGTACTCTCCACAGATAATGCAATTTCTGAACAGCTAAATCGGTCTCTTTTAGAGCCTTATTAAGTTCTTCTGGACTGTCAAAAACATGGTGGGCAGAACTGTTGTTGACCGCCATACACCTAAAGAATCGAAGTCCTCGCCGTTCTCTAGGGGTAAATATTCCAGGCAGCGTGTGGTATTCAAAGCCGATTTTCAGGAAACATCTCCGAAAAATATTGGAGGTTAGGGTAATTTAAGATTAATTTAATTTAGGTTAGGGTCATTTAAGTTCGGTTAGGTCAATTTAGAGTAGGGTTGATTAATTCTGTTTAGGTTCATTTTCCTTTGCAAATGAGAAGGTGACGCTTCAGGCGTTGGCCATTCCACTGGTACTCGGGACATACCTGCAAATAAAAACAAAATAGAGATTATAGATTATTACTGCTACCTACAAAGAAATCAAATACTGTAAGGTTTATTGCTGTTTTTGGCTTACCTCGACAGGCCGGGGGCTCTTCGCCCAGCTGGGAGGGCGAGGGAAGAATTTTTTCTGTAGCTTCTTGGCCATGGCAAAGCTTTTGTTGTGTGCTTGCTGAAAATGCCTAGTAATTCTCTCTACGTTCCCATCACACCCTTTAAACGGACATTTTTTCTTATTTTCTGGGTGTGATGAGTTCTTTTGTCTTGTTTTGGGTTTGCTTGGTTTGGCTAGCTGGCTTTGCTTGGCTTGGTGACTTCGCTGTTTGGCTGGTTGGTTGATTGGTGGTCCAATTTCCTTTTTCTCCCTGCCTTCTTAACTGCTTGGGTGCTTAGCTGCTCTGGCTCTGGAAATTTACAATAATTAAGATAAAAAAATATGTAAAAAAGCAGTCTGTTGTAAATA
>JAHWFP010110789.1:29755-48815 GCA_023313725.1 Lithobius niger
GTGGTCCGGGTTGCCACTGCACCACACATTACAGAGATATTATTCAAACCCCTAATCTAAATCTTGTCATACATCTGTACCTTCTCCAAAAATTGAAAAACACCGGACAGGAGGACAGACTTAACCACCAGGGCAGGTCTACCATACTTGACTGGTATTTTGCGATAAACAGAAGAATCTTTCAGCGGTATCGTTAATTTCTGCTGGTTCGGTGACAAATAACGTCGTTGATGGCTTGGTCCATGAGTCGATGAATTTCACTGGCAGATGAATACAGAGTTTATGTGGTAATGGTGGAAAGATGAGAAGATCGAAGTGATGTCTTGTTTGTTCATATCAGTCAGTAAAAGACTCACTCTCTGCATCATCCTCTCATGCTTTGGCTGTTACCACAGAAACTCTGTATCAGCTCTGTAATGGCTGAAGGATGAGAAGATTGTCGTGATGCGGACAGTGCGACTTGGCGCATCTTGTAATGGCTGTTGCTTTCCTCTGTTGAGTTAGTGGTCTCGAGTGAGCTCCAACGTGGAGGCAAAAGTAAGGCCAGAAGAGACAACAGAGGAGGAGTTGCAAAAGTTGGCTTTGACTGCATGGACCGTGGTTGACAAGTGGGGCAAGGCTGGTGGATGCAGCATCCTACAGACCAGTCCGAATTTGAATTTGGGCGATAAGTCAGTCTTCATGTCCGGGGTTTTTAAATATTGCTTTTGCCACTTTGTTCGTTGCTTTAGTGCTTATTTACTATGTGGATAAATTTATTACTGCATTTTAGGGGGTATCCCTTCTTTCTATTTCTGTGCACTAGTTGAAAATTCTAGCAACGTTATAAGTGTAATGGCAGGAGTCTAGTATTTTGTAGTTTACAACAACTGTAAACAAATTTGTCTATTTCTAGTTTTGGAGTGTACCAAAAACTTATTTCAGTCTACCAAAATAATCTGTTGAATTACTTTCTACTCTATCAGGATGTGCAATTTGCTATATTAGTGACAAAACTATTGATCCAATGCCAATCTGCAGATATGGTAATAGATAAGCTGTGTATGTCAAATTTAAGTACAGTGGGAATAACTATATTTAGAAAATGTTGGTAAGCACTTAACAAAATTAAGTTTTTTTTATTTTTTATTTCAATGTCTTCGTCTTATGTTATCAAACTTGCAAGTAAAACTCCAATGAAGCTATAACAGAACAATGCTGGATATTAATAGTCCATAACCATGGAACCACTAACCAAAATGTATAAAATATTCAATCTCTTAATTATACATAAAATAGCAGCTTCAAGCACCGGTATTTTTACAATGACCTTGCTTTAGTTTAAAATATATGTTACACTTATACTGGCAAAAGATATGAGTTTGGCTGCCAAAATACAATTTGCAATGGAGAGGGGGGGGGGGGGGGATGAATGCTAATTTGCAATGGCATTTCTTTACTGGTGCAATAGCTTACGCTGCAACAAATTCTTACAAATTGCCCTTCCAAACTTACATCAAATTATATGTAAAACTACAAAGTAATTTTTGTACTATATTATTAATGTTCAAGTATTTCGAAAGTATGGTATTGCAAATGCTACAAAAGATGCAAGAAATCATCTCAATAAAGTTATAATTCTGTTTTATCTTTTTTTTTTCTTCTTTTTTTCCAATAGTAATTTTTAAGGAGCTCACAAACTTTATAGTTGATACTTACAAACAGATATGGGTTGCCTAATTCCTAAGACTACTGTAATTTTAGATAGCAGTGGCAGTATTCACTATTCAGAGTTACTATTGCGTGGAAGCCATCACTCCTAATATAAAAAGCTTTTCCACCCCATCCCTTATTCATAAAAATTGACTTATCACTCATCTTTATTTTTGTTAACAATAAAAAATGCTTCACTTACGCTTTCAATATTCATGGCTTCCAGTTCCCGTAGGGTGTCTAACTGTGGACCATACAACTTTCCAGGTATTGGCCTCGGTTCGATGTTCAGCTGGGCATCAATTTTTGTCTTGGTCTTCGTTAACTGATGCCATTTTGGTAATTGGGGACTCTTTGTGGCCGCGTTTAACATCGTGGAGAATCTCCATGACTTGTTTGCGGTGTTTTCTTTGACTGCAGGTTGGCTTCAATATTTTATTTTACCCCCTGTGGGCTGGGGGTAGAATAAGCCCACCGTATCCCTGCGTGTCGTAGAAGGCGACTAAAAGGGAACCCAAGATCACGGTCTGCTAGTGTGCCAAGGGTCTGCATGGCGGAGGGTTTTTGGTCAGTCTTTAACACTAGCAACCTCAACACTACGGTTTGCAAGTGCGCCTACGGTGTGTATGGCGGGCAGGTTTAACACCCGTCGAAAGCACTAGTCATAAAGAGGTGAAGGGACATCCAGACAAACCGGGCCCGGGGTGGCTGCTAAGAGGATGTTTGGTGGTTTGAATCCCCTTTTAGGTTTGATTCCAATTTGCCCATTCTGGCCACTGGGCTTTTCATGCTCATCCCCCAGCATGTTGGCCGTGTGCTGCATCCTAGTAATCCGTGGAGGCGGAGATCCTGGCTTTCGGGCTTTGGCTCCTTATTCCGGAGGACGGGTGGCCTGGGCGAGCCGGCCTAAGGTCAATCGGCTATGACCTTTCGGGTCCTGTCGATGTGGGGAGGCGGCTTGTGCTGTATCCATCTGCATCACGGACCCGAACTGTTTGGGTTATCGACGGAGGTGGTGTGTACGGCTTCCTTGGTGGCCTCGCCTCTCGGCATGCTTAGGTTGCAACCTCACCGAGATAGACGGCGGTGTTAGCTTCCTGGTGCAGGGCCCTGGATATGCGGCTTCCGGCCCTGCATCACCCGAGTGCCGCGCGGGGCTTTCTTTTCTGGGGGGCGCGCCGCCGCGACTTCTTTTTTGTTCTCAATAGCAACTTCTTTCCCCCCCCTCCCCCCCCGCAAAAATTTCTTCCCCTCCTCGCCGCACTAGCAAGCGCCAAAGGAGGGACCCTGAGATGGTTGGGCCTGGTGTCCAGTTACCAGACGGTAGTAAGAGTCGGGACCAAGTCCCGAAGTTCCTGGTGGTGACAGGCGAGGGCCGAGATGTTACACAACTCGGTCCTTTCGCTGTCCACAAAGCTCTAAAAGGGATCTGTGGTTCAGATCCTAAGAGTGTCTCTCGGCTCCGTGCTGGGGGATACCTTGTGGAGGTTGCGGACGATGCTCAGGCAAAGAGGCTTTTGAAGGCGAGTGCACTGGGGTTATGCCCGGTGCGTGTGGAGCCGCATCGTACCTTAAATAGCAGTAAGGGGGTCGTGATGGGCTTTGATTTGAGGGGTCTCAGTGATGATGTCATCCTGGACAACTCAAGTCACAAGGCGTTACGGCCGTTAGGCGTTTGACGTGGAAAGGCGAGAATGGTGCCCAGCCAACTGACACCTTTTTCCTGACCTTTGATTCGCCGGTTGCACCGCAGCACATTACTACCGGCTACCTGCGGTTGAAGGTCAGATGTTATGTCCCGAACCCAATGCGGTGTTACCGCTGTCAACGCTTTGGCCATACCAGCGGTTCGTGTAAGGCTAAGCCAACCTGTGTTAGCTGTGCTCAGGCAGCCCATGAGGGCACTGATTGTGCTGCCCCGGAGCGCTGCGTCAACTGCGGTGGTCAGCACCAGGCCTCTTCACGGGACTGCCATGTTTATGTTGAGGAACGTCGTGTTCAGGAATTGAAGGTAAAGGACGGGCTTTCCTACTCAGAGGCCCGGAAGAAAGCCAAACTATCGGCGCCGACGCTAACACGTTCTTTTGCCCAGGTGTGCAGTGCGTCATTGCCTGGCCCAGTTAGTGAGTCTGCTGATTTGGCGGATTTGCGCGCTGAGCTCAGGTCTTTGAGGAGGACGGTGGGCATGCTTGTTACTTTGTTGACCCAGCAACATCCATCTTTGCAGGGTCTTTTGGGTCCTTCAGACCCGGTTGCTGCCGTGCCGTCGACATCTGCCCAGCCTGCAAATGCTTTTGCTTCTGCTCCTGTTACTGTTCCTGATGCTCTAACTGTTCCCAGGCAGGTGAAGGCTTCGGCTAAGCCTCCGCCTGCCCGGAGTGCGCCACAGAAGCCGTCGAAGAAGAAGGCTTCTGCTGGTAAAGCCTCAACACAACCTGTGAAGACGTCTCCACCGGGAGAGACGGTGAAACGGTCGTTGAACGGCTAGCTTGCTGAGGGGTCCATTGCGTCCCCTCAGCATTGTGATACTACTCTGCCCATGGAGCAGGAAGAGATTTCCTGTTCTAATTCTCCGGAACTTTTTCCTCCTTCCGAGGACAAGTTTGTTCTGAACCTCACTCCATCTTTTGATTCAGGTGAGGATTCAGATGTATTCGGATCGCCCAGAGGAGGAGTTGAGGAGGATGGTGTCTTAAGCCCGCCCTAATGCCTGCGCATACCATCGTTCAGTGGAACTGTCAAAGTTATCGGACCCATGCAGAAGAACTGCGGCTGCTTTTGTCGCATTGGCGACCTCTGTGCTGCTGCCTTCAGGAAACTTGCTTTAAGACATCGGATAATCCGGTTGTTAGGGGTTACTCTGTCTACCGTCTGGATGCAGACCCTGTGCCATGTGCACATGGTGGTGTTGCAGTGCTGGTTCAACACTCTCAGCCGCATGCCAGTGTGCCTCTGCACACTAGATTTCAGGCGGTAGCAGTTAGAGTTTCTTCCAGCTTCGATATTACTGTCTGTTTGGTTTATTTACCACCGGATGAGGTCTTTGGGGTTGGTGACCTGGAAGACCTGGTTCGACAGCTTCCTGCCCCGTTCCTCTTGCTGGGCGACTTTAACAGCCACCATGTCCAGTGGGGAGGACCTAATACTGACAACAAGGGAAGGATCCTTGAGGAGTGGATGCGGAGGGGGTCCGTTTGCATCCTGAACGATGGAGCCATGACACACTGTAACTTGGCAACGGGCAATTGGTCAGTGGTGGACTTAGCCTTTTGCTCGCTGGCCATCCCAGTTCACTTCACTTGGGCTGTCACTGCCGATCTGCATGGAAGCGATCACCTCCCCATTGTGTTGTCCACAACACAAGGGGGTTCTGTGGCTTCCAGGCCAGCCCGGTGGGCGCTTAAGCGTGCTGAGGCTGCTGTATTTCAGCGTGCGGTTGAGGACTTTTCTGATGTGGATGAACTTTCCACTCATTTCGCTGAAGTGGTCCTTGCTGCTGCTCATGCTGCTATCCCGCGTTCGTCCACACAGCCGCGGCGGGTTCCTGTTCCGTGGTGGACGCCTGCTTGCGGGCGGGCTAGTCGGGCCCGCCGGCGAGCTAGTCGGGCCCGCCGGCGAGCGTTGCGTGCATTTACGGTCAACCCAAATACTGACAACTTTGTAACCTTTAAGCGCTGTCGTCCCCGTGCCAGGTATGTCATCTGTGAGGCTAGACGTGCGTCGTGGACAGCTTATGTTTCGTCGATCACGCGCTCCACGCCTTCTCAGCAGGTGTGGCGGAAGGTGCGCCAAATCTCGGGGAGGAACGTGTCTTCCCCGGTTTCACAGCTGAAGGTGGCGAAATCCGTGATCTCTTCTGTGCCGGATATCGCCGACTGTCTTGCGTCTGCGTTTGCGCAATGATCCTGGTTTCCTCAGAATGAAGCGTAGAGAAGAGGCTCACTCTCTAGAATTTTGGCTCCAACGGGCCCGAGGAGTACAATTTACCGTTCACCAGGCAGGAATTTGTTTCAGCTTTGTCCAAGTCGCATGACTCCGCCCCAGGGCCTGATGATGTTCACTATCAGCTGATGAAACATCTGCCTCTTGCCTCCCAGCAGTTCTTGCTGGAGATGTTCAACCGTGTGTGGGCAGAAGGCTCTGTTCCGGCAGCGTGGAGGACAGCAGTGGTCATCCCGATTGTGAAACCGGGCAAAGACCCTACTGCTCCTTCCAGTTATCGCCCAATCGCTCTGACTAGCTGTGTCTGTAAGCTTATGGAACGGATGGTCAGTGAGAGGTTGGTCTGGGTGCTGGAATCACGCGGATTCTTATCTGCGTCCCAGTGTGGCTTTCGACGTTTTCGGTCAACCATCGATCATCTGGTTGCCCTTGAATCGGATGTGAGGGAGGCTTTACGCCTGCGTCAACATCTGGTTCAGGTTTTCTTTGACTTGGAGAAGGGTTATGATACGACCTGGCGTTATGGGATTCTCCGTAATCTCTATAACTGTGGCTTGAGGGGACAGATGCCACTGTTGCTTTCCGCCTACCTCTCAGGCCGTTCTTTTCGTGTTCGTGTCGGGGTGACTCTTTCCCGCCCGTTTGTCTTGGAGAATGGTGTGCCTCAAGGAGGTGTTCTTAGTGTCATCTTGTTTGCTATGGGGATCAACCCCATTGCTCAGCAAGCTGCTGTTCCCCAGTCATTGTTTGTCGATGACTTCGGCCTGCGCTTTCGGGCAGCTCGCATGCAGACCTGCGAGCGGCAGCTACAGCCGGCGATTAACAAGGTCCAGACCTGGGCGGTCAGTAATGGTTTCCGGTTTTCTCCGGACAAGACTGTGTGCATTCAGTTTTGCCGCCAACGAACACTGCACCCAGATCCTTGCCTGTACTTGGGGCAGGCGCAGATTCCTGTTGTCCCACAGGCACGTTTCCTGGGTCTGGTATTAGATTCCAGGTTATCTTGGCTTCCACACTTGCGCCAACTTAAAGGCAAGTCTTTGCGGGCACTTAACATCTTGCGGGTTCTGTCGGGCACTTCATGGGGTGCCGATCGCACTGCCATGTTGCGCCTCTACAGAGCCCTTGTCCGCAGCAAACTTGATTATGCGTGCATGGTTCGGCTAGTGACTCGACTCTCCAGGTGTTGGACACTGTGCATCACAGTGGCCTGCGTGTGGCGACTGGGGCATTTCGAACTTCTCCAGTGGTCAGCCTCTATGCTGAGGCCTCGGAGCCACCTTTGGCCATTCGTCGTCGGAAGCTGGCCATTCAGTATGCTGTGCGTTTACGTGCTGTGGAATCCAGTCCTGCTTGGTCCATGGTTTTTGGGCCAGACTTGCGAGTCGGTAGACGCAGGGTGGTTAAGGGTGATTTCCGCGATAGGCTCCAGCAGTCCTGTCAGGAGATAGCCTTTGAAATGCCCACCGTCTTGAGGCTTGGGGGGATGCCAGTGGCCCCTTGGCTTGTCCCAAGTGGCATTTTCATTTTCGCTCTGGCGTCCCTCCCGAAGGGTTCCCCTCTACCAGCAAGGTACTTACAGGAGTTCCGGCGGCTGTTTACTGATGGGTTGAAGTCAGACGCTGGCGTGGCTTGTGCTTGTGTTTGTAAGGGAGTGACGGTTGCCCATCGCCTTCCATCAGGCTATTCTGTGTTTTCTGCAGAGCTTTTGGCTCTCGATTTGGCGGTGGAATGGATCCTTGGCCTTCAGGGCACGCATTTCATTATCTTTAGTGATTCCATGAGTGCCCTGGAGTCCTTGGCGAATTACAATCCTCGGAACCCCTTGACACAACGTGTCCAAGCTTTGCTTTCCCGCTTGCCTGGCCAGCGGAAAACCGTGCCTTTCTGCTGGATCCCGGGCCATGTTGGGATAGGTGGAAATGAGCAAGCGGATTCTGCAGCAAAAGGGGCCCTTTCTGGCCCTCTCGGAAGGGATCTCAGCCTTGTTCCCTCGGACGCTTTTCCAACTCTGCATCTGAGGTTACACGCTTTTTGGCAAGCCTCGTGGGATGGACAGGACGGCAATAAATTACGAGCTATTAAAGGCACTGTTGAGGAATGGCACTCGGCGTGTCGCCGCAGTCGCCGTGAGGAGGTGGTGTTGGCCCGTTTGTGCATTGGTCACACTCGACTTACTCACCGTTTCCTTTTGCGGGGGGTTGACCCTCCTGAATGTTATTGGTGTCGGGGGCCACTTACAGTCCGGCACTTTCTTGTTGATTGTTGCCATCTTAATGGTTTTCGTCGTCGTTTCCATCTTCCGTATGACATTGTGCGTCAATTGGGCGATAAGTCTATCCTCCTGTCCGGTGTTTTTCAATTTTTGCAGGAGGTACAGATGTATGACAAGATTTAGATTAGGGGTTTGAATAATATCTCTAATGTGTGGTGCAGTGGCAACCCGGACCACTGCACTGTGACTGAGGTTGGCGCTAATGACCAAGCTGTCGACGCGCCATTAAGCCTCATCTCCCCCCCCCTTCCCAGCACGAAAGACAGTTCGTGAAACATGGCCTCACGACCTTTCCTGGCAACACGTAGCAGCAGGGCAACGTTGGTAAGAACTTACATAACCCTGTATACACAAACAAGAGATTATTATTCTTTTATAAACAGCATAACCACCTGGCTTTGTCTGGGTAATGTGTTAGTTTGGTCAGGCCATGCACTCCAACTCTGATAATTTCAGTATGCAATGACAATTGCGTCCAAGCCCAGTATTCACACATGCCCAGCTAATACTTTCCGGGCATTAACAAATTATGTAACAATGTAAGACCCCCAGTCCCAACATTCATAGAAATAACATTACAAATTATTGCCATATTTGTGCTGTTAGCGCTTCTGCAATAGTGAAACCATAAAAAGGCATGATTCCCAGTCAAATTTAACCTGAATGCCAGATTTCAACCAGATGTCGCGTAAAATATTTTATCTCGTTGGCAGAAGTTTATATCAGTTTCCTTCCGTTGCGTAAAACCGGAAAATCCAGACTCAGACCCACGGACCCAGCAAATAATTCCCCTTCTTGTCTACGGGCTTCTACGTACAGTCTGTATATTGCTTGATTTTCTGATTTGCTACAATCAAGTTTCCCGAGCAGCTGATGAGCTCTCAGTTTAAATTCTTGGGAGGTGATGTGAGCATGAAGAGCGGCATATGCGGCTGTCAGGTCTTTTTGATTTTGATTTAATGCAATAGTGTAGTTCAGTATTTTTTGGATACTACTAATAAGCCATGCAGTGAAGTTGGAAAGCTTTTCTGTATTTAAGCTTAGTAAAATATTGTTAACTTGCTCCTGGAAGCTATTCTTTGGCTTTTGGAATAGTACAGCTGACACAAAGTTTAATAAAGAAAAATTATTTGGGAGCTTGTACATGGTTTCCATTTCAATGTGTGTGACAAGCTGTCGAGCTCATTAAGCTCACTTAAGTCCCAGTCTTCAGCTGGTGTGTCACAGTGTGAAACTTCATCAGCCGTCAGATGACCATCTATTATGTCAAGAAACAGTGGTGTAATTACAACCAGGCAGCATGATAATTCGCTACAGACATCATCGTCTTTTATATTGTCGTAAAACAATTTGATGTTCTTGGGTTGTGGCACGACGCACGACCGAGAAAAATTTACCAGCTCCACATTTTTACACGAAGTCACTCGGCCTATAGCAAACTCCAAATTGTCCTGGTCTAGCAATCATGGTGCAGTCAACCAGAAGAAACTGGCATGCTGATCCTTGCGACTTGTGCACAGTGAGACCATACGCTAGCGAAAGGGGAAACAGACCTTTCAGCTAGATTTTTCCTTTGCGATGGATCATACACTGTAAACAAAAGAAACACAGCTGTAAGAGGGGGGGGGATTGAGGCTTAATGGCGCGTCGACAACTTGGTCATTAGCGCCAACCTCAGTCACAGTGCAGTGGTCCGGGTTGCCACTGCACCACACATTACAGAGATGTTATTCAAACCCCTAATCTAAATCTTGTCATACATCTGTACCTCCTGCAAAAATTGAAAAACACCGGACAGGAGGACTGACTTATCGCCCAACTGACGCGCAATGTCATGCGGAAGATGGAACCGACGACGAACACCATCAAGATGGCGACAATCAACAAGTAAGTGCCGTCGACACCAAGAACATTCAGGAGATTCAACCACCCGCAAAAGGAAACAGTGAGTAATTCGGGTGTGACCAATTCGCAAACGGGCCAACACAACCTCCTCACGCCGAGTGCCACTCCTCGACAGTGCCTTTAATGGCCCGTAACTTATTACCGTCCTGTCTGTCCCACAAGGTTTGCCAAAAAGCGTGTAACCTCAGACGCAGAGTTGGAAAGGCATCTGAGGGAACAAGGCTGAGATCCCTATCGAGAGGGCCAGAAAGGGCCCCTTTCGCAGCAGAATCAGCTTGTTCATTCCCTGCCATCCCAACATGGCCCGGGATCCAGCAGAAAAGCACGGTTTTCCGCTGGCCAGGCAAGCGGGAAAGCAAAGCTTGGACACGTTGTGTCAAGGGGTTCCGAGGATTGTAACTCGCCAAGGACTCTAGGGCACTCATGGAATCACTAAAGACAATGAAATGCGTGCCCTGAAGGTCAAGGATCCATCACCAAAGATAACTCGTGAAGCCCAACAGCTAAACATTTTTCGCAATGCAAATTAGGAATCATTTATTGCAGATAGTCCAAGTTTCTGCAGCATAAATTTAAATTTTCTGTGACAATGAATGCAAATCTGCGCTTTAATGCTTTTGGAGGTGTTCGTATTAATCTTATGTCCCTACAAAACTCTATGACAAACAGTTTGTTCGTGTGGGTTTCTCTTAAGAAATCTGTGCGGAAAAATCAGGTGATTATTTATTTTCTGCAAAAAAATCAGAACTGCGTGTATGCTAATTACGAAAACCTGGACTCCCTGTTATGATGGCTCTACTAGGTCAAAAGAACTTATGAAACCCAATCTGGATGTGACAAATTTTTCTACTCACTTGAAACATTGTGCCTCTTCATTTCCATGCGGGTCTTTACATCTGGAAAAAGTACAACAGGTCCATCTGCGCCGAAATCTTCAATAATTCCAAGAGTGCCGTTGACTAGGTTGTCAGATAGGTTAACTAAAAGCATGATTCGGCAGCCCTTCTTTAGTTGCAAGGTTTTGGGAGCCAGAAACTTAAGCAAAAGTTTCCTGTCTCCATGGTCCACTGCTTTATATTGTTTTAACTCCCCTTCCATCTGAAAAATGATAATGGTCTATTAAATTTTTCCTGCTTACTGTTTCAGTATTAAAGAAACGAACAGAGCAGTTAATACAGGGGCGAGATTTTTCCGCCGTTCTTTTTGGGGTCAAAATAATTGACCCACGCGATCAACGCAAATCCGTTGAGAAATTTTGTAGGGTAGGTTGGGAGGGGGGGGGGATAGTTACTGAAAGCTGCTAGTAGTCAGGATTTCGCCAAAATGTTTTACGTTTAGCTTTACTTCTTAATCTAAATGTAGTTTATTGTATTTTATCTTTATCTTTATTATTCTGTAAAGTTTTTGACTTGCCCAGGACACTTTTATGTTTCCTACTTGACCTCGGCCTTGATCGGCGACATCGTCTTTTCGTCCTGGAGTTAGCCTAACCGCCGCCAGGAGTGCTGCTTTCCGTGTGTTTAAGCGACGCTGCGGGACGCGAGAAAGAAACAACAGGACTCGTTCATGCGCGAGCCAAGTTTTCGTTAGGCCTAATCCAAACACAAAGCGTAAATGGAGAAGATTGTCACGGTGGAAGGCAAAGAGGGGGGGGGGAATTGAGGCTTAATGGCGCGTCGACAGCTTGGTCATTAGCGCCAACCTCAGTCACAGTGCAGTGGTCCGGGTTGCCACTGCACCACACATTACAGAGATATTATTCAAACCCCTAATCTAAATCTTGTCATACATCTGTACCTCCTGCAAAAATTGAAAAACACCGGACAGGAGGACAGACTTATCGCCCAATTGACGCACAATGTCATGCGGAAGATGGAAACGACGACGAAACCCATCAAGACAAAGACCAGGCAATTGTGAAGAAAATCGATGCCAGTGTAAAAAACAAATTTAACTGGAACTGGATGGATAAAGTGATAACAGTTTCTGTGGACAGCAAACCAACGCAAATCAAAATTGGTGAGTGCATTCGCAAATTACATCAGCCTGGAAAAGCCATATGCATTTGGTGCAAAGATACTATAAATTATGGCTCACGTGGTTGTGTGGCGTTAGAAGACCATCTTGAAAGGGCCAAACACATTGAGAACATTAAGCTACGGCAGTCAAATTATTCTCTAGGGTCTTACACCACAAGAAATTCTGTTCCGAACCAAGGATTATTTCCGATTTTCAAAACTGTTGACACGTGTGTTGAAAAGCCCACAGTGGTGGTGGAGCCGTTAGTCAAGCAAAAAATTCCCATAAACGATCGTGTAGCGAACTTGCAAGGAATGATTCTGGCTACGGTTGCAGAAAATTCGTTGCCTTTTACTGTGGTTCCAGTACTGATTGAAATGAGCAAAGCATTAGCTGCAGATCCGAAAGCTTTAAACTACCTAGCCCTGGACAGAACTACTGCGTCGTACAAAATGCAGTATGGGGTAGGACAGACATTCCGTGAAACAACAATTTCGCTGCTACAAAACAATTTTTTTCCTTAAACATTGATGAAGCCACAAGCAACAATTTGCATAGAGTGCTTGCTTTATTAGTGAGCTAGTATTCTCCCCTTCTGAAGAAAGTAGTTGTAGAACATTTAACATCTTTAAGTGTTATACGTGTAGACACAAAATCCCTGCTTAACGAACTTGATAACCTTTTCAGTATGTGTAAAATACCATGGAGTAACCTAATGTCAGTTTTGATGGACTCGTGCAACGTTACGAGAGGTTCAAAAAATGGCTTAGAAATCCAACTGCGGAAAACTAAGGTTCCCCATTTGTTAGATGTGGATGGAGATGTGTGCCATCATGTTCATAATGCAACAAAACAATTTTGCAAACCGTTTCAAGAAAGCATTGAAGGATTGTGCAATAACCTCCACACCGATTTCAAATGGTCGACTGATCTGAGAGATGTACTTAAGGGATTGTGTTTTTTAATTGGTGTGAAATTCACTATGCCTGAACGATTCATTCCTCATCGATGGCTCTCGTGTATGATGTTGCCATGTCCACACTTAGGCTTTGGGATGCCTTTACTGTGTTTTATTACGCATTTCTGGAAAAGAAAGACAGAGCTATTTATCATTCTTTTCTAATTTCTGTGTATAAGGAAAGAGAGGTTAGTTTGGAAGCAAGAGAGAAAATCAGGGAAATCCAGAAACAGTTGGGAGAAAAAAAAATGACTGAAGATGGAAAAAAGAGGAAAGAATGCCTTATTCGACTTTTCTTTTTTTACAAAAAGAAAAGACTTCTAGCCTTGTCATTTTATATTGGTGTGCTACCGATGCTGAAAGAATATGTTTGTCTCTTTCAGTCGAAATGTACCATGATTCACAAGCTACACGATGAACAGTTGAAGTTGTTCACCAATTTTCTCACATGTTTTGTTAAACCTGAATACTTACAGAATATGTCTGCAAAGGAACTATGTTCACCAGGAATATGTCTGCAAAGGAACTATGTTCACCAGAAGTGTTAAACATGAGCAACAAAGAAATCAGGTTAATGGTCAAGGACATTTTCATTGGCACCAAAACAAATGCTATTGTTAAAGGATGTAAGAAGGATGACAAAACTGTTGCAGAATTTTGTACAGCTGCAGAATTGGCCTACATTAGTTGTGCCTCATATCTACAAAAAAAACTTCCTCTGAACAACGAGTTGCTCAAATGCATGTCAGCGTTGGATCCTGCTGCAAGAGGACATTCGCTAACTATGAAGTGTTTAAAACCCTTCCTTCTTTAGCAAAAAATGTACTTTCGCCAAAGGATGTGGAAACTTATGAACTTGAAGTACGAAAATTTCAAGTGGACAAGCAGCTTCCGTCGGCTGTAAATGAAATGGGTGAAGCAGTGGCCCTGGATGCATGGTGGGCAAGTATTATTGCCAGTAATGCATATCCTGCATTGTGCAAAATGGCTTGTGCACTGATGAGTTGCTTCAGTGGTCCTTTGGTAGAGGGTGCATTCAACACTATGGGGGACATAATTGATCCCAAATCTGCTGTATGAATATAGAAACTTACTCAGCGATTCAAAGTGTTAAGTACGGTCTGCAAGCTCGCGGCAAAACCTCCATACAGTTGTTCCACAGGCCAGATCATTTGCATGATCCAGTCGATGTAAATATGTGCCGAAATTTAAGAAGTTCACACAAGCGATATGTCGAATTCCTTGCAACTAAAAAGGCAGCGGTAGAATACAAGCGTCAGAAACTCGACATAAAAAATAAAAAGCCAGAACACAAACAAGCAGCCAAACTTGTAATGAGTGCTGCTGAGAAAATGGCCAGAATTGCCCACAGGAAGCGTCAACTTGATAAACTGAAAAATTTGCAATCCCAGAGAAAGGCCAAGCTGGCCAAGTTTACACACAACTGACTGTTAATGAACCCATTTGTAAGTACTGTATAAAATTTTGGCAGTTAGGCCTACTTGGCAATAATGTTGGTTTTTTTCCTAGAAGATAAAAAAAATTTACGAAATATTTTTGCAAGGGAAAATAAAATGAGCCATGCATGCAGTTTTATTTAATGGAGACATTGGTGTATTATTTTTACTTTTTTTTTTTAATGTAGCCTAACTTAAAATACTACAGATTAGAAGTGAGGCAGCCAAAGTGGAAAAAAATAACTGTATTAATAATTTATTTTGAATTAAGTCGGTTTAGCCATTAATTTATCAAATTGTCTGGGGTATCCCCCCCCCCCAATTGGCCAATTCAAAAATATTCCTCTTTTTTCATGATCGGTGAATCTCACCCCTGTGTTAATAAGAGAACAAAAATTTTGAAATGATAACAAGTGAATAGTGCAGCGACAGTGTAGAACCAGTTCTATTCCCCAATATAATGCAAGAAATTAGTTTCATTCATGAATATTGTGTGCTAAATCTTGAAACCAAGGCTATTCCAAAAATAATCAAGATTTAAAATTTCAAAGAGTCAGTAGTTGTATTTTCAGGCAGATTGTCAACAAACCAAAGGTAGTATCACTTTGTCTAATAGACAATCTTGGGTTTTTGTAAACTGCTTTCTACATCACAATATTGCTCAAGCTGTTGCAAATTCTAATTTTAAAACTACGAAAGTTTGAAAAACTACTATGAGAGTTCATTTTACAATCTTGTTCAAGAAACGCAATCTGCAAGATTGTGAAATTCTAATTTGCGACCCGAAGCCTCCTGTATTCGTTGGGTAGCGCCATGCTCTACTTTTTGAAAAATTTAGTGTTTGTTCATGATGTTCACATTCACACGATTTGTCCTAATATTTTGCCAGCTCACATCAAGGCTACTGCAATGACAAATTGAAACCATGATCAGGGAATCTAGGTTTCTGCTGCAGCTAAATAAAATTGCAGCGTACACGATACTATTTTTGTGTGAATTTTCTTGCTGCAGTAGTTTTTTTTCACTTTTTCTGACCACTGCACTGTGACCGAGGTTGGCGCTAATGACCAAGTTGTCGACGCGCCATTAAGCCTCAATCCCCCCCCCCCCCCCATTAAGCCTCAATCCCCGCCCCCCTCACTTTTTCTGCACCAAATAATTTAAACTGTGCTTAAACATGTTGGTTAAGGATTTTGTTTTGTGATGCATGTTGTGGGAAGAAATGAGAACAACCAACAAACTGAACTGTTTTAGCCAAGGAAGCCACCTTGTCCAAAAACGCAACATTCTGCAAAAAACTGCGAATTTACTTTTTCTCCTAAAAATTGCAGAATCACGGAATAGCAGAAACCTAGATTCTCTGATAAAGACAACTTGATTAAAAGATACCTCTGAAGAATATACAATGAAAACTGGCAAAACATTAAGACCAGATGCATTCGACAAGTCTGGTATTTTGGCTTTATCCTAACGTGGTACTTGTGATTGTAATGCTATTGTTACTGGATATATTATTTATTTCAATTAATATTTCCTCGAGATTTTAAACACGATACATGCGACCAAATCAAACATCACCACAGGTACAAAATTTTAGTCGTTTAATAAACTAGTATTAAAAAATTAAGAGCAAAAACAACATACGTTATGAATGCTTTCGAAATTCTCCACTTGGGCTTCAATGTTTGTTCCAAATAAGACTTTCAACTTTGTCAATTGGACGACATGATTGCTCTAAGAATTTGAATGTCTCTTCGGAACAATTGCCAGAGCTGGTTTCTTGGATAACCTGGAATTTTAGCAGAAAAAGCACTGTTTTAAGTATTTTTAACAGTTGATTAACAAAGGCATTTCAATAAATTAAAAAAACAACAAACTTTTTATTTCTACAATAATTAAAACTAGAATATGACTGCACTTTCTACACACACAATGCACTCCAGTTTAATTAAGTTGTGTAGCTTTAACTTGTCTGAAAGCCATTTGAAATGAACAAATGTAGCCTATATTAATGTGTTGGATAATAGGCCAAGAAAGAAAGAAAAAGTATAGTTGCCATAACTTCGATTTTATTAAAAGTGTGTTCTGCCAGAGCTTGTTTTCAATAACTTTTTTTTTTTATTAATTTCCTAATCATTAAAAATTATAAGTGTAGATTCATATTTTTCTTAACTCGCCATTGGCCAGTAGCCCAAACATTCTTTGCCGCCAAACTACGTTTTTTTTTTTAAATCTGACATCAAGGAAAAAACTCCTTCAGTCTTTATGTCATAGCAAAATTTTCTTATAAAATGATTGTGGTGTGTTCACGTGGCATTGTAGTTTCATAGGTTCCAAAAACTAAAAATTTCCGGTAATTGTTTGGAAACCTTACTTTTCATGCTATCGACCTTATTCACCTACCTATCGATTCCTTTCGTCGTTAGGGTTCCGAAAATAACGAAAACGTGTGCAAACGCTTTTTTTATTTAAAAAAAAAAAAATATTAAAACACGCTAAAACGCTACGCACAACTGTCGTTCCGTCATCGCGATGCTGCGAGGTGGATGGGCAACAAGAAAACCTGATTCCGTGCCCCTGAGTATACGGAAATTATCTCGTTCCGGTAGCAGACGAAAAATTGGTTGGTGTATATCGATATTTGCGGCCGGAATCACAGACCGCAGGGGCGCGCTTCGCGCGCATTATTATATACATCGAGAATTGGTGTAATTAGAAAAAGTATGACGCAAGCATTTGTGAAACAAGGAAGTAGCATAATTTGTTCCTTGTTTCACAAATGCTTGCGTCATACTATTTCTGATTACACCAATTCCCGATGTATATGATAATGCGCGCGAAGCGCGCCCCTGTGGACTGTAAATCCGGCCACAAATATCACCGTATGCCTAGGAAATAGATAATTTTCGTTTAGTAACGTTCTGGTTGAAATCAGGTTTTCTAGTTGCGGAAACATCGCGTAGAATAGCTGCCGCTTCTAGCTTGTGCGTAGGATTTTAACGTGTTTTAATAATTTTTTTTAAATAAAGAAACGTTTGCACACGTTTTCGTTATGATTTTTGGAACCCTAACAACGAAAGGAATCGAGAGGTAGGTGAATTAAGTCAATAGCGTGAAAAGTAAGGTTTCCAAACAATTACCAAAGTTCCATTAGTAGCATTTTTCATCTTAACTTCTGAACAGTAAGGATTAGAAGCTTGAGATATGGACCACTGGAAAGCAGGTAGCAAAACATTTAAAATGGTGTGTTGAAAAATTAAAATCCCCCAACAAGAAGTCAAAATATGTCCATTTTGGTTTGTTCATCTCCAATCTACCGGCCAAATTGGCCTCTTAACAAAAATGTTTTAATCGCCAACCAGCACTTGTGCATGGGTATATTTTGAAACCTTATTTTCTGTGCTTAACCCAGTAGCACTTTTAACGACTCTGAGGAAGGCGGTTCCCATTAAGAAAAGGCTAGCAATAAACTTTCCCCTCCCCTATAATCCTCACCACAGAGCCGATGCATAAATTCTGGTGACCAAGGTGAACAAATTCAACCAAATTAACAAACCAAATATACATTTATTCAGTGAATAACAACCAGGCAGGGCACTCCAAAATTCAATGTAAATTTGCAGATCTAATCCAACTTAGACCAGTTCTATATAAATTCACAAACACTGACCAAGGCCTAAATTTCTAATTGACAAGCCCAAAAATATTTCAACCCAAAATTTAAATTTCTTTAGTCGCCTTAGTCAATGAATAACCTCGAATATTTACAGCATGCCCATATGTACATTTAATTCCCTACCCCACATATAAATAGAAAATAAATAACCAATACTAGGAAAATATACTCCACCGGTAAGTCAGTGTTGTAGTAGGCCTAGCTTATCTCCAAAACTTTCTCTAGTTTAAAGCCTGTTCCTCTGAACCATAAACCATTTTACCACAAGTAGGCTACTACAAAAAAAAGTAACACGGAACCTAGGCATATCTCACCCTTTTTCCCGTTTCCAAATGTTAACCAACAGGAAAGTCTGTTCATACTTAATTATTTAAGCCAGAATAAATAATTCTATCAAGCCCATTGAATTCCATAAAGCTCACAAGGAGCGTTAACCACAAGCTTAACGTTACTTAGGTAAGTTAATTCCTGCTGCATGAATACTGACGTGCTTAAACCCTAGTTATCAATCCACACGTCACACACTAAACCAATACACTCAAAAAAAATAAACACTTTGCAAAAACCTAAACGACAGTGTGGCGGCCCAACCCCAAATTTGTAGAAAGTCTCGCGAGTTTCAGTTATTGTTACCCATAAAGGACCACAGTACGACGACTACGCAAAATGGAACACGCTCTCCAGCAGCGACCATAATTCACAAATTCCTCTCACGAATATATGAACACTGTAGTGCAATAGCACGGCCTTAGTTACTCACGGTACGAAGACACATTGGAGTGGACCAAACAAACAGGCGTGGGACCGAAGTGAATTGGACGTCTCGTATATCGCTCAAACATTTTTCCTGTTACCGCCAACATCAACAAACGCTTGCTATGCAGTATTACGATGGACAGGCCAGCTTCATGGCGTTCAAGCCGACGTCCGAACTTCACCAACAGACGACCGATTGACTGTCCCTATCTACCGGGAAACAGGAGCCACGGGCGGGCCCTGAAATTATCTTGTACTGACTTCTTTTTTCTACATGGTGGTTTCCAAACAAGACAATTCGCCACACAGTCAAAGGTAACGCAGAGAGTGAACCCAAAGAAGAATGATAAATGGTAGGACAAGAAGCACCAATACGTCAG
>JAHWFP010110789.1:49215-70704 GCA_023313725.1 Lithobius niger
CAAAGAAGAATGATAAATGGTAGGACAAGAAGCACCAATACGTCAGTTTTCTGTATGCAAACTTACACCAGTTTTCTACTTCCGGCGCACGCCAAAGATTAAATGCAGGAGACTGCCATCTTGGGAGTAGGCGTCAGCCATCTTGCAGGAAGCAGGCGGGGATGCTGGAGGATGACGTCATAAACACTCCAGCTGCAATAAGCCGCATTCGGAAACCACAAGCCAACCTCAACCAAAGTCGTCCAGTCTGGAGGCAGAGGGGAGTTTACTCATGGGATTTCTGTTTGTTGAAGGTACCAAATTGTCTCCAGATGGATGAGTTTGGTTGAGTTCGCACCTGGTGGATTTTCGAAGGCGCTAATAAATGCAGCCAAAGAAGGAACGTTAATTATTTGGTAGGACTTGTATAAGACTCACAGAAACTAAACATGTGTCGTGATATTTTCAAAAGTTAAACTTATAGTATTTTTTTCCCCCCGGCGCGAATACCCGGGGGGGGGGGCGCCAGATACAAATCCTTGGAAAATATATTTATTCGCTATTTTATACAATACACTTTGTATGAAGCCATAAAATACGTAAAGCAAGAAAAATAATCTTACTGTAGAAATAAATCTTCACGATTTCTAGCAGGGGTGTAAAATTTGCCCCTACCTAGAGAAAATATTTACGTACGCCACTAAACAATTCTAATTTGAAAGCACGATGTGTGTGTGTGGGGGGGGGGGGAGGTGGATGTACAACTGACAGTGAAAAGAAGCGAGGACACGAAAACGAATGAATGGTCGTGGGGGGGGGGTTCTGAAAAAGGAACTTTTTTTTATCGTGACCATGAGAAAATGCGGAGGAATGCATTGATGACAGACATTTTTGGGTTAGAGGCACAAACATTCGGACAGAGGTGTGCGGGCGCGGGCCGGGGGGGCTATGATATTTTTAACCAAAAGAAAAAAAACGGCTATCATAATTTGCTGCCTAACCGGAATTGTCATCAGTCGTCTCCCTTGGTAACAGGGGGGAGGGGGAGGGGGGAGATAAATGTTTCTATTGGGCCTAAAAGGGGAAAAAAAATACCCTGGAATATCCCACGTTTTACGTGTAAGTCTTGGACACAACAGTTGTGTGTTAATGAAACAGTATGTTTTAACACTATTAAAAAAAATCGTTGGCTCCCCAGCGCACGCACGTACGCAAATAGGTGAGTAGCTTTGATGTGCTACGAATTAACAACTTTATTCAGAAAACATAACGCAATGCAGTTATCAAACCAGTAACTGAAAAAACCAAGCATTTTTTTTTTTACTAGAACACCGGGCAGTAAGGGTCTCAAAATCCGAGTGGATTCTTTCTTTTTATTTTTTTAGGTATAAAACAACTGCTAATAAATCCGTACAGCTTCAACTGACTTGTCATAAATAATAAACAACAACCGGAGGCATCGAACGTTGTTGCGGAGATGGTGAGACAACGATTCACGCTTAATCTCCCCGGTCGCGCCATAGTGCTGCCGTACTTTTACGCTAGGCCTACCATTTTGAGCGATGCCGTTCGTTGACCGGATACAAAAAAAAAACGTTGTTCATTTTCAGTCATATTACCGATTGGATTTCGGTAGCTTAATACACTAGAATACAATTTTTAAGTTCGGAGTGGTCCGGCTTCCGTTTCATAATGAGTATTCAGTAATTTGTTAGTGCAGAGTTGCGTCGCTTCGGCAGACCAAGAACCGCGGCCATGTTGGATCCACACAGCACAGAAATTCGTGACGTCATTGGTTTGTGTGCAAATTTTTCAGATAAAACGGAAATGGTGTTTACTACGTCACACCACGGTGTAAGCTTATTCGCTGGTAACAATAATTACAAAAACCCCTGGTGAACCATCTTCTCTGTGTCGATTAATCTTTGAGTGAACCGACGCTTCACATGGTCGTGGGTTAGTTGAAACTCGAGGGGAAAACACCACGTGACACACCAGCCAATCCCAGAGCACGCCACACCGACACCACCACTGTCGTAAGAAAACTAACCCTAACTAAATAAACATAAGGAGTACAAAAACCTATCAAAACGAGAAGATAACATTACAGTAAATTTTAAAACGGAAAAAAAACTCGCAACAGAAAAATATTCACGCAAGAACAGATTGCAAAACCTAATTTCCAAAAGGCAATCAATTCAAGAAAGCGAAAATCCCCACACTCACTCACACGTGCGAAAATCCCCACAGTGGGGGTGGCATCTTCAAATAGTTACTTTCTCACGCTACAATTTTTATCGTTTGTCAGTACTTTTTAGAATCGCGAACAATGATTTCACAGTTACTTTCATTTGGTTCAAGTTACTTCTCTGGAGCTATTAAGCTTCGTGTTGGTGTAAATTCACGTTCTGCGGCTAGAGACTAGAGCAAAGTCTTAACAGAAAAATAATTTTCACCAAAACAAGATTAGCGCCCAAGCAACAATAACCTCAATGGTAGGTAATGTCAACTGTGAAATTTTGCCAACCAAGTATTATTTTTAAATATGTCAAAATTCGCCCAGCCTACAGTTCCTTTAGTAGTTGTCAGGCTTTGCACAGTAGCTGTTTGCTGCCACAATATAGGGGAAGCTAAACCCAAATTATTGTGACTGTTTATATGTAAGAGGATTATACTGAAAAACATTATTGGTATTACTGTGAAACTCACATCGTTTTTACATTGTTCAAAATTCATCATCACTCACGTTCACAACAAAGATATTGCATATATCTTGATAATTTTCAACATAATTTCTTCTGTCTTCATAAGGCACTTTTAAGAGGCACCTTAGAGGATTAGAGGTGAGAAAAATTAGTCTAAAGGAGAGGAAAACATGTTTCGGGAGAAACACTACCAGTTGATCGGGTTGTGGCAACCAAATTTAATTTCTCCATTAAGCCTTAATAATATTAAAAATAGTATTGTACGTTAGGCTAGTTCACCAGTTATGCATTGTAATAAATATGAAAGTGTTTTGGGGATCTGAAGTTTTTCATCACTGTGTCAACGTTATATTTACCTACCTTTATAAAATCAGGCTCCTTTTGTCGTATGACGACTGTCAGTTGAATAGTGTGTGGCAAATACAAAGGCCAGACTTCTGCTTCAAATGCTGGGTCACCCAGATCGTTGTACAAAGCATTTGCAACAGGTGGTAATTAGTAAAAATCGCCTGTGAAAGAAGAAGTAATTAACCAATAATTTAATGGAACTAACGCAGTTAACACTGAAAAATGGCTGATGATGTGCTTAATACCCAAATATACACCTAACTGTTCCTTTGAAAAGTACATAGCCTACTGTACTGTGATTAAGATTAACTTGGTTACTTCATAAATTAAGGGCCCGTTTCGTCCTAACGCTAATGGGTGGGAGGGGGTAATTTTGCAACTGTAAGTAAAATTTGGGAATAGCCGTTCACTGTCTTGTATAGTATAATGGGGACCAAATTAACCCAAGTGAAAAAAAAATTGGCTGCATTTCGTAAGAGACTGCTCGTCCCCTTTATTGAAACTAGGGAATGAAACTTACACCTCCTCATCATGTCCTTTTTTTTTTGTCAGCACTATTCACTTCAGAAGTGGTAGTCCACCACTAAAAGAAAAGGAGAAAAAAAGTATGAACGCACAAGTAGAGGGTTCCCCCAACCCATACCTCCCCAGAAAAAAAATGGGCAAAAAAATACCAAGACACTACTTTCATAATATATGGAACTTGCAAGAACTCTAAAACATGTGAAAATTTAGGCCGGTGACTGAGCAATTAATTGTTTGTTTGTAAGAAAAATAAAATAAAATATACCATACCTGATACAACCAGCTGAATACCACCAAATGGGCGACAGTTACCACGAACCCCTCGAAAAATGGCATCCAACAACATATATGGTTTGGCAGAGGTCGTGGAGATTTCGTCAATTATTAGTGTGTCGCAATTCGTAATCCTATGGTAAGTATCGTGGTAACCATCCTCAAGCGGAGTGTCTGCTTTCTTTAATTCCAGACCACCTACCATTACAAAACGTATTGAATTAATTAAAAAAAAAAAACGAATAAACAAAAGACAAAAAAAAAACGATCAAACAGATATAATTAATATCTTTGAAAGATAGACTTACCTGTGTATGTATTGTCATCGGTCTTGGATAAATGGCATCGTATACTTGGCAGGCTTTACCGGTGAATGCTGTTAAATGTACGTTTTTTCGTATAGACAGGGACGTCTACCCCCCCCCCCAGACGATGGCGCGACTTCCCCCCCCCCCCCCCCCTTCCTGGTCATCGCGTAGTTAGCGTCATGAATTACCATGACTTTCCTTCACCATGTTTATGATGTAGCCCAAGCGAAAAAATTGCGTTGCCAACATTTATCTGCATTTGGACTGCATGTTGCAAAACCATGTGACACAGGCAAGCCAACCTGGAGAAAGGCACTTTTACTAAACTGGACGATAGCCTAACTTGTGAGATCACAGCACGGTCAGGATAGAAGCAAAGCTCAGTTTCTCCGATGTTTACGTAAATTGCAACGTATGACATTTAATTATTATTGACATATTATCAACACCAAACACTGAAAATTCAAGCGCACATCCTTTATTTTATTTGCTTATTACTATCAACTCTCAGTTTGAAAGTGGTCGTGTGGCTGAGCAGTGGACTGAAACACTGGAAGGGGGACATGGCAAAACCCTGCCAGTCTTTGCCAGTGTAAATGTGACAGAATACATCCCTTTAGTGGCATTGGGATATATTCTGGCCAATCGTCCCCTGCTGTGGTGGTATCTTTCCCAGATCGAACCCCCGGGTTTGCCCCTCCTTTATTACACTCCTTTCTCCTTTAAAACGTCGAGTAATATTCAAGTCTTAGTCATTACTACAATTTTAAATAAATTTGTTGAGCCTTTCATCATGTGAAGGATGATGTAAGGCTCAAGAATCAAGAAATTTATTTAAAAAAATTGTTTAGTAATGACTGTACATGGCTTTAATTCTTCATAAGTATAGACGTGCGTGTGATAAGATTTACATTCAACAATACCACGCTCATTTTGGAAATGAGCTTTTTTTTCAATTGACTGCAAATTGGGACATCATGAATTGTCAAAGATGACAAAGGGTTCAAAGGGTTTTAGCGAGCGTTAACAGCACCCGGTCATCTGCCCGACGAAGCCCTAAGTCAGCAGCACCCGGAATGGATTCCCAGGTGGTCACCCACCCAAGTACCAATCGGGGCCAATGCTGCTTGTCAAAGATGACAAGTCAGCAGCAATAATAGCGAAAAAATTAACGTCCCATTATGAGTTAAAGAATTGAATCCGGGCCTTTGGATTGAGCCTCTAGCACATTCCTGGAGTCATGGTGACACGTGAATTATTTCGTCATTATTGCTCCTTTCTTGTCATCTTTGACAGTTCACAATATTGGTTCCATTGTCCTCTTCGTATGTTGATAATTTACTGCTAATTTAATTTCCTTAATTTTAAAACTGATTCGGACGTATCACAACTCGTTCAACCCATACCAAAAAAAAAAGATATACTAAAGGCACAAAACTAAACAAACCATCAACTTTCATGGGCTTATCTTAGTTAACGACATTACAAAGTAGTAACTAACAATTTTAATCAGCTGTTTCACTTATTTAATGTTTTGTGACTAGCTATATATATGACCTACTGCTATTATTTTAAGCGTGAAAAGCTAGTGATTAAATTAAAAATAGGACCTAGTTTCGTTTCTGTATTGTCTACCACCAATCAGTCTTTTTTGTTCATTCCAACCTTTATATTATTCCCACCATTTTCAACTTAACAGCACGCGGAGAAGAAATTTTACTGTGTTCGAATATCACGATATAACTCAAGAATAATTTACAGGTTTTTTTTTTTTAATTTGGTTTCGTTCTTTTTACTTTGGTTTCGTTTCCTTTCATTTTGCATTCGTTCTTTTCAGTTTGCTTTAGTTGATAGATGGTTTTGCAAATCTTAAAAGTCGAAGCAAATCGAACAGTGAACTCCCGTTTTGCCAAAAAAAAAAAAAAGCAGATTAACAGTTTTGCCCTCAGGGGCCATTCCCGTTTCGCCAAAACGAATTTGACAAAATTTTACTTACTCGAAATTTAATACCTTATTTCTATGTAATGGGGCTTTAAAAGGCAAACGTATAACAGAGACAAGCAGTTGTAGAATAAGCCCAGTTGATTTATTAGCGTTTTGAAAACTGGCAATACAGACGGAAAATGTGTGCTTTAATATAATTGTTTAGAATGCTTGGGTGTTACTACATCAATGCCAAAGTTCTCTTTTAAGAATCGTTAGTAATACACGTGATGGTTAACCTTTTCCAAACGGGAATTCCCCTTTCTCAGAATCAAAAAAAATTTAACATTGCAAAAGTTAAATGCAAAAGTTAAAAGTTAAATGCCTAATTGTTGGCAATTTTTGGTTAGTTGTGGTATCTGATGTTATGTGTTTAGCCGCATCGAGCGAGGCACGTAATTTGAAACAAATTATTTTGCAAAATGGGATTCTGCAAAACGGGTGTTTGTCTATAAATGTCTGACAATTATCATGTTATAAAATGTTCGTGTATAAAATATAAATGCTTTAAATGTTTCGCCTGGCTAAAATTTCGTGAACAATACTTGGCGAAATGGGGACTGGCCCCTGAAGCAAAAGCTGATAATCTGCTTTCTTTTTGGCGAAACGGGAAGTAACCAATCGAACGGATAAAACCAAACGTATTAATGATTTACTATACGTAGTAATTTCAGCTAAAATTGAACGACATTTTAAAAAGGCGATGTGGTTCAGTGTATTTTCTGTCTGTAATATATTCGAGCGCTTAACTTGTGTTTTGAAAAATTCTTTCTTAACCCTTTGAGAGCTGCGTTCTTTTTATATCTCAAAAAAAAGTAGGGGTAACCTGGACGGGGCTCGAACTAGCAACCTGAAGGAGCTGTTAAACGTGAGGCACACGCCTCTACCAACTCGGCCGGACGACAGGCCACAACACTCCGGGAATCGGGACGAATTTCGACGGCCTGCGTCAACCGGTTACGATCGATTCATTCCGAACAAATAAACAGCAATTTGAGGAAAAATTGGCCTCATCAGCTAAAACTAACCCCAAAAACTGCCAAAAGACTTGGACGGGCATTGGTTCCCTGAAAGATTATTCAAACAATTTAATTAATGACCGCCAGGCTATGGCCGACATGTTCAGCGACCATTTTAAGGCCAACTTCGCCAAAATCAAAGAGCAGAACCGGCGACTTACCCCCGATTCCCCGTTTGCATCCCGCCAATTATCTTCACAGAATCCGAAGTGTTGGGAGGAAGATTGGCGCTCCCCCCTTCCAAATCTGCTGGCCCGGATCAAATTCCGGCCGATTTCCTGATTCATTATCAGGCAAAACTTGCACCTTTAATCACTATCTGCTTTAATAAACTCATGAATGAAGGTGTCGTCCCAAATGAATGGCTACATGCGCACAAAACTCCTATACATTAAAAAAAACATTCCAACACAATGTCGACAACTACCGCCACATTAGCGTAACCTCGCTTGTTGGTAAACTCTTTGAATCACTCTTAGCTAAACATATTTTCAAGTTCCTGCTCGAATGGAACCTTTTGAACGATTCCCACCACGTTTTCACGCCAAATTTCTCGACCACTACAAATGTATTGACATTCTACGCTGATCTCTGGTCATACATGGACAAAAATATCTCGGCCGATGTATTGTACATGGACATATCTAAAGCTTTCGACCAGGTCCCACACGACCTGTTATTACACAAACTACAGGCTTTTGGGATACAGGGTCCGATACTTAATTGGATAGAACGATGGCTAACGAACCGCACACAACCTGTGGTGTTGGAGGGCGTGCAGTCGGCCTGTGTCCAGGGGGGGGGGGGGAATTGAGGCTTAATGGCGTGTCGACAACTTGGTCATTAGCGCCAACCTCAGTCACAGTGCAGCGGCCCGGGTTGCCACTGCACCACACATTACAGAGATGTTATTCAAACCCCTAATCTAAATCTTGTCATACATCTGTACCTCCTGCAAAAATTGAAAAAACACCGGACAGGAGGACAGACTTATCGCCCAACTGACGCGCAATGTCATGCAGAAGATAGAAACGACGACAAGCGCCATCAAGATGGCGACAATCAACAAGTAAGTGCCGAACCGTAAGTGGTCGTCGACACCAATAACATTCAGGAGGGTCAACCCCCCGCAAAACGAAACAGTGAGTAATCAGGTGTGACCAATGCGCAAACGGGCCAACACAACCTCCTCACGGCGACTGCGGCGACACGCCGAGTGCCACTCTTCGACAGTGCCCTTAATGGCTCGTAACTTATTACCGTCCTGTCTGTCCCACAAGGTTTGCCAAAAAGCGTGTAATCTCAGACGCAGAGTTGAAAAGGCGTCTGAGGGAACAAGGCTGAGATCCCTACCGAAAGGGCCCCTTTCGCAGCAGAATCAGCTTGCTCACTCCCTGCTATCCCAACATGGCCCGGGATCCAGCAAAAAAGCACGGTTTTCCGCTGGGTGGGAAAGCAAAGCTTGAACACGTTGTGTCAAGGGGTTCCGAGGATTGTAATTCGCTAAGAACTCCACGGCACTCATGGAATCAATAAAGATAATGAAATGCATGCCCTGAAGGTCAAGGATCCATTCCACCGCCAAACCGAGAGCCAAAAGCTCTGCAGAAAACACAGAATAGCCTGATGGGAGGCGATGGGCAACCGTTACACCCTTACACACACAAGCACATGCCACGCCAACTTCAGACTTCGACCCATCAGTAAACAGCCACTGATAACCGGCGTACTGGGAACACAGCTGCCGGAACTCCTGCAAGTACCTTCTTGGTAGAGTGGAACCCTTCAGGAGGGATGCCAGAGCGAAAATGAAACTGCCACTTGGGACAAGCCAAGGGGCAACTGGCATTCTCCCAAGCCTCAAGACGCAGGGCATTTCAAAGGCTATCTCCTGACAGGACTGCTGGAGCCTATCGCGGAAATCACCCTTACCCACCCTGCGTCTACCGACTCGCAAGTCTGGCCCAAAAACCATGGACCAAGCAGGACTGGATTGCACAGCACGCAAATGCACAGCATACTGAATGGCAAGCTGTCGCCGACGAATGGCCAAAGGTGGCTCCGAGGCCTCAGCATAGAGGCTGACCACTGGAGAATTTCGAAATGCCCCAGTTGCCACACGCAGGCCACGATGATGCACAGTGTCCAACATCTGGAGAGTAGAGTCACTAGCCGAACCATAGACCATGCACGCTTAATCAAGTTTGCTGCGGACAAGGGCTCGGTAGAGGCGCAACGTGGCAGTGCGGATCGGCACGCCATGAAGTGCCCGACAGGACCCGCAACATGTTAAGCGCCCGCAAAGCCTTGTCTTTAAGCTGACGCAAGTGTGGAAGCCAAGATAACCTGGAATCGAATACCAGACCCAGGAAACGTGCCTGTGGGACAACAGGAATTTGTGCCTGTCCCAAGTACAGGCAAGGATCTGGGTGCAGTGTTCGTTGGGGGCAAAAATGGACGCACACAGTCTTGTCCGGAGAAAACCGGAAACCATTACTGACCGCCCAGATCTGGACTTTGTTAATCGCCAGCTGTAGCTGCCGCTCGCAGGTCTGCATGCGAGCTGCCCGAAAGCGCAGGCCGAAGTCATCGACAAACAATGACTGGGGAACAGCAGCTTGCTGAGCAATGGGGTTGATCCCTATAGCAAACAAGATGACACTACGAACACCTCCTTGAGGCACACCATTCTCCCAAGACAAACGGGCGGGAAAGAGTCGCCCCGACACGAACGCGAAAAGAACGGCCTGAGAGGTAAGCGGAAAGCAACCGTGGCATCTGTCCCCTCAAGCCACATTCATAGAGACTACGGAGAATCCCATAACGCCAGGTCGTATCATAAGCCTTCTCCAAGTCAAAGAAAACTTGAAACAGATGTTGACGCAGGCGAAAAGCCTCCCTCACATCTGATTCAAGGGCAACTAGATGATCGATAGTTGACCGAAACCGTCGAAAGCCACACTGGGACGCAGATAAGAATCCCCGTGATTCCAACACCCACACCAACAGCTCACTGACCATCCGTTCCATAAGTTTACAGACACAGATAGTCAGAGCGATTGGGCGATAACTGGAAGGAGAAGTAGGGTCTTTGCCCGGTTTTACAATCGGGATGACCACTGCTGTCCTCCACGCAGCTGGAATAGAGCCCTCTGCCCACACACGGTTGAACATCCCCAGCAAGAACTGCTGGGAGGCAAGAGGCAGACGTTTCAACAGTTGATAGGCCCCGGGGCGGAGTCATGCGACTTGGACAAAGCTGAAACAAATTTCTGCCAGGTAAACGGTAAATTGTACTCCTCTAGCCCATCGGAGCGAAAGTCAAGAGAGTGAGCCTCTTCTCTACGCTTAATCCCGGGGAAACCAGGATCATAATGGTCATCACTCGAGGCCCGCGCAAATGCAGACGCAAGACAATTGGCGATATCCGGCACAGAAGAGATCACGGCATTCGCTACCTTCAACTGCGACACCGGGGAAGGCACGTTCTTCCCCGAGATCTGGCGCACCTTCCTCCACTCTTGCCGAGAAGGCATGGAGCGCGTGATTGACGAAATATAAGCCAACCACGAAGCACGCCTAGCCTCACGGATAACGTACCGAGCACGGGCACGGCAGCGTTTAAAGGCCACAAAGTTTTCAGTAGTGGGGCTCACCGCAAATGCACGCAACGCACGCCTGCGGGCCTGAATGACCAGTCCGCAAGCTGGTGTCCACCACGGAACAGGAACTCGTCTCGACTGCGTGGACGTACACGGGATAGTAGCATGAGCAGCAGCAAGGACCACATCAGTGAAATGAGTGGAAAGTTCATCCACATCAGAAAAGTCCTCAACCGCACGCTGAAATACAGCAGCCCCAGCAAAGGCTGACCACTCAGCTCGCTTAAGCGCCCACTGAGCTGGCCTGGAGGCCACAGAACCCCCTTGTGTTGTGGACAACACAATGGGGAGGTGATCGCTCCCATGCAGATCGGCAGTGACAGCCTAAGTGAAATGAAGTGGGATGGCTAGCGAACAGAAGGCTAAGCCCACCGCTGACCAATTGCCTGTGGCCAGATTACAGTGTGTCATGGCTCCATCGTTCAGGATGCAGACGGACTCCCTCTGCATCCACTCCTCAAGGATCCTCCCTTTGTTGTAGGTATGAGGTCCCCCCCACTGAACGTGGTGGCTGTTAAATTCGCCCAGCAACAGGAAAGGGGCAGGAAGCTGGCGGACCAGATCCTCCAGGTCACCAACCCCAAAGACCTCATCTGGTGGCAAATAAAGCGGACAGACAGTAATATCGAAGTGGAAAGAAACTCTAACTGCTACCGCCTGAAGCCTAGTGTGCAGAGGCACACTGGCATGTGGCTGAGAGTATTGAATCAGCACTGCAGCACCACCATGTGCACGTGGCACAGGGTCAGCATCCAGACGGTAGACAGAATAATCTCGAACAACCGGATTATCTGACGCCTTAAAGCAGGTTTCCTGTAGACAGCAGCACAGAGGTCGCCAATGCGACAAAAGCAGCCGCAGCTCTTCGGCATGGGTCCGATAACTTTGGCAGTTCCACTGAACGATGGCATGCGCAGGCATTAGGGCGGGCTGAAGACTGAATCAATCTCCTCAACCCCTCCTCTGGGCGATCCGAAAACATCCGAATCCTCACCCGAATCAAAATATGGAGTGAGGTTCAGAACGAAGTTGTCCTCGGAAGGAGGAAAGAGTTCCGGAGAATTGGAACAGGAAATCTCTCCCTGCTCCAAGGGCAAAGTATCATCAAGATATTCAGCAAGCTGGCCGTTCAACGACCGTTTCACCTTCTCTCCTGGTGGCGACGTCCTCACGGGTGGTGTTGAGGCTTTACCAGCAGGAGCCTTCTTCAACGTTTTCTGTGCTTCACTCCGGGCAGGCGGAGGCTTAGCTGAAGCTTTAACCTGCCTGGGAACAGATGCAGGAGCAGAAGCATTTGCAGGCTGGGCAGATGTAGACGGCAAGGCAGCAACCGGGTCCGAAGGACCCAAAAAAGACCCTGCAGAGATGGATGTTGCAGGGTCAACAAAGTAATAAGCTTGCCCACCGTCCTCGTCAAAGACCTGAGCTCAGCGCGTAAATCTGCCAAATTAGCAGACTCACTAACCAGTGGGCCAGGTATTGGCGCACTGCACAAAAGAACGTGTCATTGCCGGTGCCGATAGTTTGGCTTTCTTTCGGGCCTCCGAGTAGGAAAGCTCGTCCTTCACCTTTAGTTCCTGCACTCTACGTTCCTCAACATAAACACGACAGTCCCGTGAAGAGGCTTGGTGCTGACCACCGCAGTTAACGCACTGCTCCGGGCCAGCACAGTCGGTGCCTGCATGGGCTGCCTGAGCACAGGAAACACAGGTCGGCCTACCTTTACCCGAGCCGCTGGTATGGCCAAAGCGTTGACAGCGGAAACACCGCATCAGATACGGAACGTAACTCCTTACCTTCAAGCGCAGGTAACCAGCAGTAATGTGCTGCGGTGCAACTGGCGTATCAAAGGTCAGGAAAAAGGTGTCAGTTGGCTGGGCATCATTCTCGCCTTTCCGTGTCAAACGCCTCACAGCCGTAACACCTTGTGAATTGAGTTCGCCCGGGATGACATCATCACTGAGACCCCTCAAATCAAAGCATGTCACGACCCCCTTGCTGCTGTTCAAAGTACGATGCGGCTCGACATGCACTGGGCATGACCCTAGTGCACTCGCTTTCAAAAGCCTCTTCGCCTGACCATCGTCTGCAACCTCCACAAGGTATCCCCCCCCCAGCACGGAGCCGAGAGACACTCTTCGGATCAGAACCACAGATCCCTTTTAGAGCTTTGTGTACAGCGAATGGACCGAGTTGCGTAACATCTCGGCCCTCGCCCGTCACCACCAGGAACTTCGGGACTTGGTCCTGACTTTGAATTACGTCTGGTAACTGGGCACCAGGCCCAACCATCTCGGGTTCCCTTCTCTGGCGCTTGCTAGTGCGGAGAGGAGGGGAAGAAATTTTATCGGTGGAGGGGGGGGGGGGGAAGGTCGCCATGTAGAGCAAAAAGAAGTCGCGGCGGTGCGCCCCCCAGAAAAGAAAACCCCGCGCGGCACTCGGGTGATGCAGGGTCGGAAGCCGCATATCCAGGGCCCTGCACCAGGAAGGTAACACCGCCGTCTATCTCGGTGACGTGGCAGCCTAAGCATGCCGAGAGGCGAGGCCACCAAGGAAGCCGTACACACCACCTCCGTTGATAACCCAAACACTTCGGGTCCGTGATGCAGATGGATACAGCACAAGCCACCTTCCCACATCGACAGGACCCGAAAAGTCATAGCCGATTGACCTTAGACCGGCTCGCCCAGGCCACCTGTCCTCCGGAATAAGAAGCCAAAGCCTGAAAGCCAGGATCTCCGCCTCCACGGATTACTAGGTTGCAGCACACGGCCAACATGCTGGAGGATGAGGATGAAAAGCCCAGTAGCCAGAATGGGCAAATTGTAATCAAACCCAAAAGGGGATTCAAACCACCAAACATCCTCTAAGCAGCCACCCCGGGCCCGGTTTGTCCGGATGTCCCTTCACCTCTTTCCGACTAGTGCTTGCGACGGGTGTTAAACCTGCCCTTCATACACACCGTAGGCGCACTCGCAAACCGTAGTGTTGAGGTTGCCAGTGTTCAAGACGGACTAAAAACCCTCCGCCATGCAGACCCTTGGCACACTAGTAAACCGTGATCTTGGGTTCCCTTTTAGTCGCCTTCTACGACACGCAGAGGTACGGTGGGCCTATTCTACCCCAGCCCACAGGGGGGCAACTATTAGGATTCGCAACCATCCGTCATAAACCTTCAAACTTTGCCTTCAGGGAAACTTTATTACGTCATTTGGTTTTTGTATACTTTTATTATGCGTTTTATTAACTAATGCTGAGCTTATGGACTGATCAACTACGATTGCTTTTTTTTTCAGAAAATGAAATCTACAAAGAAGTTTTCTTCCTTTCGGATAAAACATTCATCACCGAACTTATAAAATAAGTTGGGCAGTGCATGACATTCAAGACGCACACACAATGATTCTGTCTTATCTCTTACGTCCCAATTACACGGTACAAGTGCAGTGACTTTGGCAACAACAAACAAGTTTATTCAATTTACAAGAGAACTTTTTGCACAATGTAACGAATTTTGTAAAGAATAAGGCTTTAACCATGACAGAAAAAAATCGCTCAGTAAATTGAAGAAGATATTCATGAGCGAAATAGGATAACTTTCTCCATTGTTTTTCATAAATTGACTCCTGAATATAAAATTTATATAGTGATTACAAAATCTGGGGCCTACGTCAAATTAATCCAACGACAGATCCAAACACTGGCAATACCTTACAGACACCATCGTACAATACTTGTCAGTACGTGCCATTACCAGAACTTTTGAGATCCATTTTGGAACGACCTGGTATGATGGAAGCTATTACAGAATATAAATTGAAAAATGATGGTGTGCTACGAGACTTTCATGATGGCTCACATTACAAGAACTCGCGTGAGAGAATGGACGAAGTTGTTCTTATCAACTTTTCTGTTGACGACTAGTAAGTCGGTAATCCGTATAGTTCTAGAACAGGGATACATAAAATTATTTAATATACATTTACAAATTCAAAGTCTGCCGATACCACTGCGTTCCACTTTCGATCAACTGTATTTGGTTTGTTCGTGCAAAAGCGATAACTGTACGTTTTACGGACATGATGCTGTACTGAGACCAATCACTGATGATTTAAACACACTTTTGAGAGTGGAATTCATATAAAATCTAAAAGTTATACACGGATTGTAAAAGTAAAACTCGCACAATTTTATGGTGTTAACCTTGGTCTTCACAGCATTCTTTGCTTCATGGAAGGATTCACAGCGAACTATCCGTGCATGTATTGTAAACGTTATACAGGGTGTTTTAAAAAAAAACGGTACACATCGAATTTTTTTTCAAGTCCAACAACCATTTCCCGTCGCTATAACCCTTATCCCTGACTTCGGGAAAGAAAGCTTTTGTTCGCATTTCTAAGATTTGGAAGACGGCGTAGATACCATTTTGGTGTAGTGGTGCTTACTGTCTGGCACCGACATCTGGTGAAGTTGCGGTTAAGTTAGAAGTACTCATAAAGTGACTGTTTTGACTTTTACGGGAAAACAGCATAGCAGTGTCTACTGCACGGTTAGGAGTAGAGCGTCTAAGTCCTAATTACGAAGTTTAACACTACCTAATCACGATATCGCTGCCACCACGATGGGTGTGTATTTAAGTGCCTAGCCGGAGTTTAAAATAAAGATGATTTTTAATTATTTAACTCTGCAAATTAAATCGGACTCGGAAGTCAAACTGTCGTTTAAAACAACTCTTTTGTATTTTAATATGACATGTACGACCAACAATTTACATTTGTTAACTAGTTGTTTACAAGAAAAAAACTAAAAGCTTTGAATTAAAAGCACACTTGGATTTACATTAAATCGGCAGGAGAACGAAAATTACGTTCAGTTACAAAATTTTGACAAGAAAAGCCGTTTCGAGTTATCACAACTCTCTAGATTACAAAATGATCCTTACATTAGGTAAAATAGTCTTTGAAAGAAATCACTCAACTATCACACTGAATCAAGATTAGTATTATGTAGAAATCACCATTTGAAAGACTCTGCTTCAACGATAATACACGCTAGATCTCGGTGATATTTAGAAAACACTGAGTTTCCATACATAAGAAATAAAAGCCGGTTTTTACGAAGGGGACCTTAAATCCTTAAGTTATGGGAGTCCTAGACCAGAAATGCCGATGGCTGTTGATTACCCATAATTTTCAAATGCTAGAAGTTAAGTTTAATTTTAAGACTATAAATTTAGAAATAATATTCCAAAAATAAATTAAATAACTTACCTATGAACTACTACCTTGCCCGGCATGGCAACACTCGGACTGGCAAGACATCACTGCTTTGACTGTCGTAGTAACCTGTAGCCTTTGAGATCTTGAACTATGCTATCGATTTCTCTCTGCAGCTTGATTTTATAGCAGCTCCCTGGACCGGAAGGAGGAGGACAACTGCGTCCCTGTAGGAGAGCTACTACATGGGGGACTCTAGAGGTCGAGAACAATGGGAGAGGGAGGGACAGAGCCAGCTGTCACTCAGGCAGAGGGAACAAATACACTTGGAGTGGCTCTCTTGGATTGGAGGAGGGAAAAAAACTGACTGCTGATTGGAGGGGGAGGCTGGCAGTGCTTGTAGCAAACGGATTGCCGACTTTAGGAGCCAGCTTGGAAAATTCAAAATCTTAGTAGTTGACTGACTTTGTATTGCATTCGTGGGAGGAGGGGAGGGGGGGGGGAAGTTTGTTGCTCAAAATAAAAATAAACAGTTTAATAGAAGGAAATTTGCTGTACATTCGGATGAGGTTACTATAGTCGGAGCTCTGAAATAAAATACAAGATATAACAACGAAATGCCCGGTAAATTAAAATAGTAGTTTTTGCCATTTTTTTGGACAAGGTAGAGTTCATGGGAAAATATTATGTTAATGAGTGCCTATTGACAGCCCCTCCTACAACAACACTAAGCTAGTCGGCTTTAAGAAACTCAAGATGAAAAATAAATATTTACAATTTTTCGGAAAACGGCGACATGAATTTGCGTGCGGTAACGCTCAGTTTGAGCACTTTTTCAAATTGCTGTCGAGACTAAAGTAGGATGAATTTTAATGTTCTGTTTCCGTGGAATTGTAGACAGAGTTCATGGCTATTAAGGGGTGAAAACCAGAGTCGATTTGGTCCATTTTCCAGGGAGATATACAAGTTTGAAGTTGGAGGTCTTTGGTGAAAGGCCTAGAGCTAGCGAGCGCTAACAAAAAAAAAAATTTGAGTCCCCGAGTTTTTGATTTTTGGTGCCGGTTCTCCTAACCAATCAGGATTTTTGTCATCCTACCTTTACATTGGCAACATTTAGAAAAAGATTGAAAAAGAAACATCAGCCAAACATCCTTCGCTTGAAGCTAAAGCATGATGTTTTTACACAGCTGTTCGAAGCTGCTGGTGTGGCACAGCAAAGAAAGTGGAGATTACTGAATGAAAAAGATTTCCCACTAGACTACTTTCCCCCAAATTGGAGTACAGTAGTGAATGGACTGGGCGTTGGTAGGCAGCTCGTCTTTCCAATAAAAGTATGTGGGCAAGTTAAGTGAGCCGAAATCGTCCTTCGGTAAAAACAACGAAACTGTATAGACCAGAGGAAACTGCCACCAAATGACTAAATCTCTGTAGGCCGTAAAGTGGCGGACAATTTTCCTCTGTATACATTAATTTTACAAGTTGTGAGAATGGCAATAGTGCTCAACTCCACATTCCAAATGGTTTTTTTATTTTGCTGCATAAACACGTCGGCCGTAAATGATTATGCAAAGACTATTAACAACAATTTGCCAGCGACATTAAAAGTGACATCACCCAGTGTAAAAGAAAGTTTCCGACAATTAGAAAGCAGTTAGTAAACTTTCTCTGTAAAGGGTGCTCACCGTAGCAAGTTTTGGAATTTCGAGGTGAAGCTTAGCGTAGCGATCGGTGCATTTATGAGTGTTCCTCATTTGCAAACTCAGTGTGCTGAAGCTGAAAACCTCTTAGAAACCTTTAAAAGTGTGAACTTGAATTTAGAAGCTGAAAAGAAAAAATTGTCAGTTGACGCGCACCGACTTGTTAAAAACACAATTTAAAAAGATCGAGGGGGGGGATTGAGGCTTAATGGCGCATCGACAGCTTGGTCATTAGTGCCGACCTCAGTCACAGTGCAGTGGTCCGGGTTGCCACTGCACCACACATTACAGAGATACTATTCAAACCCCTAAACTAAATCTTGTCATACATCCGTACCTTCTGCGAAAATTGAAAAACACCGGACAGGAGGACAGACTTATCACCCAACTGACGTGCAATGTCATGCGGAAGACAGAAACGACGACGAACACCAAGGAAGTGCCGGACCGTAAGTGGCCGTCGACACCAAGAACATTCAGGATGGTCAACCCCCCGCAAAAGGAAACAGTGTGTAAGTCGAGTGTGACCAACGCGCAAACGGGCCAACACCACCTCCTCACGGCAACTGCGGCGACACGCCGAGTGCCATTCCTCAACAGTGCCTTTAATAGCTTGTAACTTATTACCGTCTTGACTGTCCCACAAGGCTTGCCAAAAAGCGTGTAACCTCAGACGCAGAGTTGGAAAGGCGTCTGAAGAAACAAGGCCGAGATCCCTCCTGAGAGGGCCAGAAACGGCCCCTTTCGCTGCAGAATCAGCTTGCTCATTGCCACTTATCCCAACATGGCCCGGAATCCAGCAGAAAAGCACAGTTTTCCGCTGGCCAGGCAAGCGGGAAAGCAAAGCTTGGACACGCTGTGTCAAGGGGTTCCGAGGATTGTAATTCGCCAAGGACTCCAGGGCACTCATGGAATCACTAAAGACAATGAAATGCGTGCCCTGAAGGTCAAGGATCCATTCCACCGCCAAACCAAGAGCCAAAAGCTCTGCAGAAAACACAGAATAGCCTGATGGGGGGGGGGGGGATTGATGCCTGATGGAAGGCGATAGGCAACCGTTACTCCCTTACACACACAAGCACACACCACGCCAACGTCAGACTTCGACCCATCAGTAAATAGCCGCTGATAACCGGCGTACTGGGAAAAAAGATCGAAGAGGAAAACAGAAAAGTGTTACGTAAATTGCAAGATCGTAACAACAATCTTCGCAATAAATCGGATGCTCAAGGCAAAAAAAAAGATTCAACAACTGAAACATTCTCTTTACAAACTAGGTCTAAACACACATGCTGGCAATTGTGTAAAAGTAAACCAGTTGAAGAATCTTCTCCTCGACAAGTATTGAGAATACTGGCCAGTTTAAAAAAATAAATGCACCAATTCGCTATGGTTTTTAGAGTCTTTGGTTTGGAACCAGAACGTCTCTTGATGGTCGACAAAACTGAACAAGAACACAAACTCGAGTTTTTATTTCTTAGGGCCACCACTTTGCCATTCTCAACTCGCACTGCAAGCGTTGTGAGGTGGCCCTCAGGACCTCGAGCAAAGCGATTAGCAACACTTTAGTATTCAGCGTCCTCGTCTCCAAACCAAGTGAATGGCGGTTCGAATCCCAGGAACTATTTATTACATGGGGAGTTTAAAAAAAAATTACCACTGATGCAAAGGGTTCATTCATAAACTTTGCAGTTATGAATATTTGTGCAAGGGGAAAGCTCTCACGGAGGCTACCCCACATAATTGTTTAAGGATCATTGGAGACCTAATATCCAAATGCACCGATGGGCTTTGGTTTTTGCCATCGCATGGCTTGCAGGCTAAGCAGTTCATATTGCGCACTGAAAATGGCCAAGAATACCAAATAGGTTTTCAAAATGAAACCCTGCATCCTAGAAAACAAAAAGCTGTTTTATTGGAGGTATAGCATTAGTGATAAAACCTATCACGAACTGGCCAATATATTTAAAGTCTTCCACACCTAAACACCGTTCAAGAATGGCGCTTTTCAGTAGACCTGCAACTCAACATACTGCGTCTGAAGAACTGCAAGGATGGCGCTAGAGTTTAATTTATCAGTTAGCTTAAAATAGAATGGTAGAATTTGTGAGTAGTTTTCATTTTATTTTTCACCCTCAAACTGGTTTCTTCTTGTAAATTGATTAAAATCTTAAGACAAGTTGTCTTTCAACGAATCTTTCATTAAATTCCAGAAACTCACAACTAAGAATTATATTTACAACTGAATGAAACTAACAGTGTTGGTTTTAGGGTGTGCTATTGCGTTAGTGTTTAAATTCATGCTGTGCAACAACAACAACAGAAAAACAAGTTTGTTCCATAACGTGTTTTTGTTATTTTCAGTAGACAGGCCCATTTTTGTAAGTTCTCTTATAAAATAGTAAAATCAGAGACCCATTGTTTGCTTCCAAAAACCACATCTTGGGTCTGAAAAAGTGGGTCCTATTTTCAAAATAAATAACTAAGGAAAATTTTCCATCTCTCTTTGGTGTAGTTTGGTGCCTCTCGTAAAAGTAGTTTTAACTGAAGGAAAGTTAAAATTCTTTATTTTTTCTAATTTCGAAAATGGGACTCACTTTTTCAGCCTCTGAATTGGATTTTAGAACCGAAAATTGGCCCTTAATTTAACGCTTTTTTTAAGGACTTGGAGAAATTTTCAGATGATTATTTTATGGGCCACCCCATGACACGTTAGTAGTATAGTAATGGGGGTTCAAGGACAGAGATTTAACATTAGAGTCTATGAGAGTCACGTGACTTTCTTGCTGAGAATTTGATTGGCTGTTGGAGTTTACTTCAGTGACGTCATAGGTTTGAAATAAATAAATAAATAAATAAATAAATTATATGTGAGAAGGAAAAAGAAAAAAAAAAGTCCTAATACCAGATTCGAAGCCATAACCCTGTGAACAAGAAGCCAAGACCTTAACCACTATACCAAACAGACTCAGATGTGAGGTAGATGTTAAATGATGGTGTGATGACTGTATAACCGAAAAATTTAACTAAGAGGTGATTTGTTGTGCAGTCACTTCTTTATGTGTGTTTACGAGTCGGTATGCTTGCATTGCTGTATCGATTTTCTTGGCTGCTGTTCATTAATTGCGTGCCATTTGTAGCGTGCGTGGGTGGATGGATGGATTTGTTTACCACCTGTCGGCTCGCGTCTACGTGGTGACGTCATCACGTTCTAGAAGCGAGCCGTTATAAAAACAGAAACATGTGCGTGGTTGAGTGAACCATCTGTTCTAGTAATCGATTAAACGTTTCTGCAATTCAGACGCCTTTCCCTCACCATTTCACCGTGTGATTGCCAATGCTAATGTAGAGTTATGAAAACGGTAGTTTTTATTTTCGTATATAAAACTATATCTCTTGATAAAGCGTTCTCCACTTTGTAGTTTGTGCCAACACAAACACCATGCCTTCCTTCGAAGATCGAAAAAAAACTACAAGCGTTTTTGAAAGGAAAGCGGCTGGTCAATTTTAAATTGAATAAGTGTTATGACGTGGTGTTCCAAAGGCGATGGAACTAGGTTACGTTGTTGAAGATATGGTGCAAACACGACCCTTTATTGAAACCCAGAGAGCGTTTGATGGGCAGGCACATACGTACGACATCATGATACAAAAACAAAATGAAGGAGTAAGCGATTTTAAGGCCCAAGTAAAGGGAATCACGTCGGGTTTGAACAAATTAATGTACGAAGTGTTAAAGGAGATGGGACCCACGAAACTTACGTTAAAAATAAC
>JAHWFP010110789.1:75704-98453 GCA_023313725.1 Lithobius niger
TGAGCTATTATTTAGCAGCCTGCCTCGAATCTCTGGCTCGTCTTTCACGGTCACATCAACAGGTTTCATCTTTATCGTGGAATGAACTCTGTTGTTATAATCTCGTTACCACACGATCTACTATGCTCAGCCACTCGTGGTTTCCTTTCAACGTGAAATGCTTTCACATGATCCCCTTCAGCGTCCGGTTTAGACGTTCAACGACGCTCGCCTTTAATTCAGAGTGGGTGGAGTAATGATTGATGTCGCGACTTTTTATCAGAGCCTGAAAATCTCTATTGTAGAACTCTTTTCCAGAATCCGTTTGTACATTGCTAACTCGTTTAATTAGACCTCGTTTCTTGATGGAGCCCAGAATCTTGGTGAAAGCAGCCGTGACGTCTTTTCCCGATTTTGACTTGACCGGAATTGCCCAAGCATATTTTGAAAACGTGTCTATGGCTGTAAGCAGATACTTTTCAGGCTTTATTTTCGGCTGCGTATGGGATCATCTCCACCAAGTCCGCCTGTATTAAATCTCCTATTCCGTACGTAATCACTCTTCTTCTTGGAAAGTTACGACGGGGCTGTTTATGTAGTTCCTTAACCAGAGCTTCCATCGCAAATAAATGAATTATACTATTTATTATTATTATTACATTTTTTTATTGACCCATCCCCAACTTGACTTTAGCCTTCATGGCAGCTGCGGCAGCGGCTCGCTCGCTCAACCCGGCTCTGGTAAGGGAGAAGACGATTTTCTTGGCCGTGGAAGCCAACTCTTCGTCCGCCCTATGCCTGTCTTCCAAATTGTCGCTGTTGCTGTTGGCGTAAGCTATGTCGTGTTTTTTACAAGCATCGTCGAGAGTGTTGACGCCCATGTCTCCTCTCGTCAACCTCTCGCTCAGTTTCGTACCGGGACCGCAAAACTTGTAGCCCGGGATGTGGAGTTCGATAGGCAGTTCTATTTGTTTTTTTCCCCGCGCAGTAGCTTCTGAAACTGCGCCTTATTCGAACCGCAGACCTCGCATTTTCCCTTTAGGAGTTGACGTTTGTTCGATGTCGTAACGATAACCGGGTTTGCAGTACCGGTAACTTGCTTACATTTCAAGCAATACATGTTTGATTTTAGTTTAGCTTTTACTTATAGAAAAATTTGTATATAAAGCACAACGATCCTTTTCAATGAAACTAATCAACGACTCAATTTTAATTTTTTTTTCTATATAAAGCATAACATTCCTTTTCAACCTTACAAAATGAAACTAATCAATTATGACTCGATGGATGCCATCACCTTCGAGAAAAGCAAGAACCAACTCAATTTACCGAAACAACTCGGGTGCATCACCTGCGGCCCAGCAGGGTGCGGCAAGACTAATCTCACCCTCAATCTCCTCTGCAACGAGGGTTGGTTAGAATACGATATGTTCCAAGACCCTGTTTCAGAGCAAGTACGAACGGCTGAGACAGGCTTTCGAAGAGATTTAAGGATAGATTTAAGGAACATGTAAGTACATATGGCTGGTCCTCACATATCAGCGACTAATGACGCAGGGTGTGGGGGGGGATTGAGGCTTAATGGCGCGTCGACAACTTGGTCATTAGCGCCAACCTCAGTCACAGTGCAGTGGTCCGGGTTGCCACTGCACCACACATTACAGAGACGTTATTCAAACCCCTAACGCAGGGTGTTTGGTATTAACTAGGTAGTGTGTTAAATTGCCAGGACGACAAGATCCTGAAATGTTGCAAGTTGAGGTAGGGGTGGCAAAACTTTGGTTGCTTCCTAGACAGTTAGGCTATCTGAAAAACCCGGAAAAATGGTTGACGAATATTTGTGCATCTGAAAGTCTTAGAATTTAACTGATATGTCTGGCGAGTTTGGAGGATTTAAAGGGATATGCCGCCCAGCACCATTTTTCTCGATCCACCACATCAAGTACGGCTCCAAAGATCTATTTCCTTACCGTTAGTCTTTCCCTTGCTGATTTTCAACTGAAACTGCGAGCATCCAACTGGTCTTACAATTATGATGAGGCAAAACTCACAAATTCTTTATCAGGCTTTCAGGGTTTTCTAAAGACGATTTTTGTGTACTGGAAGATTGGGAACATTCAACAGGAATTTCAGTCAAAGACTAATGTTGTGCAGCTTGCCGTATTATGGCGTACCAAAGATGGATAAGATTTTTGGATTGGATGAGTTTTGAAACCACTGATCAAAGACCTGAAATTCTGGAGACCACAGATATTTACGTCGAGCTCCTTGGTGAAACTGTGAAAGGGACGTTTGCTTTTATGGTAGGTGACAACTTAGCATCATATATGATTGTTTGGTTCAAGGAGAATTTTAGAGGAAGCGGGATTTGTTGATTTTGCTGCTTACCTCATAGTGTAGGTTTGGTGCAAGTGTGATAAGACTGGAGTGCAAACCCTTGTCAAAATAATGGAATATTCATGTAGTTGAATTTCCAGGTTGTAAGCAAAGTTGTTCAAGATGGCTGGCTTGAGAGACAAAGGCTCATGGTTTTTGTACAAGAAATTCAATGTTAAAGTTTCTGTGTAGTAATGAAAGAAGTTTATTACATGACAGCAACACAATCAAATAGGCCTTCCCATAAACTAAATAATGATGCATTGTTTTCTAAAGGGCGCAGTGGTGTAGGTAAGAGTTGCAATGCACACGTTGCCCTTTTCGCCAGTAACTACGTATTTTATATGATCCATCATCCATCCAACAGTGTCACTAAATTTTGACTCCTCCTTCGTCACGTTATCATTGCATATTGCTTCTTTTTTCCTTTTTTTAACTCTTAAACTCTTAACAAGGCACAAAAGGCTGAATGAAGAATTGCCCTGTGAGTGAAGCTCAGCTTGTAGCTTCAGATTTAGGCAAATAAACAACTGTTTGGTATGCTAGATTATTTCTACAATTATTTTTTATTGTAGGCCTAGTACAGAACTGTAGGCCTGTAATTGGTATTTGACTATTTGTTCACTGAAAGTTGTAATGTTTAGAATTTGATGGACAACCTCCCCATTGGTCGTTGAGGAAAAAAAAGTCAACATCCATCGGCTAAAAAATGCTCTCCTACCACCAGGAACCAGGTGCACATGTTGCCCTCTGCCTAGGCACATGTTGCCCAAATTCCTGGCTACGCCACTGAGAGGGAGGTACGTAAGAAGCACATCAAATCAGATATTTTTCAAAAATTATACAGCTTTTCTAGCAATAGATTGATATGACAAGCTAAGCAGTTTTATCTCACTTTTCAACTAGGAACGACATCGGACAAAGGATGGCAGCTATTAAGAGAATCTGACCTCGAAGACGTACTGTCAGCTGACTGGAGCCAGTCTTGGTAACACGTTGGGGGACACAGCACGTGTATCATTTCCGATTAGAGTAAAACCAATGCTAAGATTTGATAGTTGTATCTATACTACTAGCAATGGAGACATTTTAAAAAGAAAGTCGTTCCCTAGGGAATACATTCTAGCAGTAATGCCAATTGAAGCATAACTAACTTTTTGTATATACTTTGTTATTAAAATGTTAACAATGGAGGTTCAGGACTTTGTCAGTTACTTTCAAAAGGAGCACTGTATCAAAAACCGTTCAACAGGAGAAAATGGAAAGTTTACGCTGAAGAAGCATACCTGTATTGCTCTTCACAAATTTGTAAATAGTTCTACTAGTTCTAGATCAAACCAGGACATTCTGTCTGCCTTTCAATTTGGTAAGTCCTATATTAGCTCCCTAACTGAAGTCAGATAAAATTAAACATTTATTTATTAAATGTAGCTGCTTTTATTCCAATGCATGTAAACTTACTGGGGGCAAAAAAAGCATCCTGGATACCGATTTTCCGGGGTCTACACAACCCCGACTCCAGCTGGGGTGACATGTGACATATAATGACCGACTTTCCAAAACTACCGTACGCAACACAAATTCAACCAGCACACCCCATTGCAACCAACATAAATAGGCACATTTGCAACCTGCACACTTATCGTACTAACACGAAAAAAAAAAACCTCGAGTAGGCTACTATGCTAGGCCCCCACCCATGGAGGAATAGCCCAATCCGGCGACTTTTCGTTCCAACAGTACTAAAACTAGGCAACTGACACTTGTAAACACACCTAAAAACCTACGAGAGTCAAGCGAATAGCACATTTGTAGCCTGGCGACATTTTCCGCACTAACACGAAAAAAGACAAAAAACCACCTCGCGTTATATGCTGCCCCCCCCCCCCCCCCCCTTCAAACCCCTATCCATGGAGGAATGGTCCAACCCGGACCCGGCTACCTTTCGCTCTGACGGTACGAAAACTACACTACTGACACTTCCTAAACACACATAAAAACCTACGAGACTCAAGCGAATAGCGCATTTTATACACTATATCTTATTTAAACTAAGAATGTAGAAAAAATACGGTTTTACCTAAAACACCAGAGGTCTCACGGACATGGGGATAGGCTTGAAATGTGCGTACGGACGAGGGCTACCCTAAAAGTCTGTGACTGGGACTGGATATACGGACGTCCTCTCCGGCGTGAGACTTTCGTAGACAGGAAGTTTAAACCGGAAGTTGAGTTAGGAATTTACGTTATGATTCACAAATAAAATTTGTTTAAATCTCAAATAACTAGATATGTTAGCTCGACGTCACACCTTAGCATTAAAACACATACCCGTGAAGTCTAGCCGATTTAACGGGGATATTTGCTCGTCTGCTCGAAACGGCTAGTCCAATATCTCGGGCGTGGAGGGAAATCAGCGCTCGTGGACTAGCCCTTTCTCGCAGACGAGCGAATATCCCCGTTAAATCGGCTAGACCTCACGGATATCTCTTACTTAACGTACGGTACCTAACATTCTAAATGCTAAAAACGCGCCGCACTATATCCTATATCACCACACTAAAGTGTAGCGATATGGAAGCCACGCTCAGGGAAGAGCCAATACGACATTGCCAACACTTTCAAAAGGAAGAATTCTTTAATAAAACCATGCGAGAATTAATTTTTGTTTTAATGTTAACCTACGTTCCTTGTTCGAAAAATAATTGAAACCCGTGCTTTTTTTATTAAGCAACAACTTAAGATAAAAGCAAATTAATTCTCACATGGTTTTATTAAGCAGATCTACATTTTAAAATCTAGACAAGAAAATTAAATACTTTAAATGCTTCTGCTCCCTCCCCCCTCCAAAAAAAAAACAGCTGGCAACTGTAAATCACAAATATAACGTGAACTTGCATTTCGTATACGAAATAAACATGAAATTTCATCGTTAAAATTAAGCGTTACTCTATTTACCTCCGTCCCCCCCTTCGAAAATTACACCCACAAAGTCCCTAACTTTCCATAGTTCACAGAAATACATTACTACTGAAATTGTGAGTGAAGTGTCAATAGATATTAATTTATTGCATGAAAGGTTGGGACATGTGGCATACCCAAGACTGTGTAAAATGTTAAGGTTAGGGGTATTTAAGGCACCACCCGTGAATGGGAAGCAGTTGGATAACTGCTACACCTGTTTGATCGCTAAAGCTAAGCGACTTCCCCATAAGCTTGTCTGGCAAATTAACGTGCGTGAGATTCTCTCCCTGTGGTCCTGTGACCTCTGTGGTCCCGTGACGACGTCATTAGACAGGTGCCGCTACCTTTTACCAAACATCGTGACCAGCTTCGCATTAAATTAAATCCTGAAGTTGCAGAAAACGACGCAGTTCCAACAACAAAAGCGGATAATTCCGACATGAATAAATTTCCGAAGAATAGCGATTTTCATCACGCAAGCAAGCGAAATCCGATTGGTTTGTCAACTTCAGTTCCTGAGTCAGCTGATTATTTAAATCAGCGTCGAAAATCAAAAGGCCTATCACGTAGATCGTCTGTAGTAATGCCGACATTAACCAATGAAAACAATGTGCCTTTAAGATCATCTGACAATCAGCAAGGTCAAAATGTCACGCACGTACAAAATCAAGCGAAAGCACCCATTTTAGGGATAGAAGAGTTCGATGACGTCATTGATCCCGAAGTTTCCACCATGGCACAAAATTCCAGCGCCTCTCCAGAGATTAGAGTGCCAGATGGTACGGAACCTCCTTTATTAACAAGGATGTCTCCGCCGAAAGCAAGTTCATCGGGAATCTCTCTATTCAAACAAAAATCCAAAAAGCGTAAGGTTGCGCCATCTGTTGTAGATGCTGCAGCGCAGCCTAACTTCAACAATTCCGAATGTCCAAAAAGAGTAAGGCGAGCACCGGACAAGCTCGCAGTTTATGCCACATCATCAAATTAATAAATTTTTGAAACCAGGCTAACATCTACGTTTGTATCGGTTATGTGTAAACCAAATAAATGGTTTCATTTTAACTTGTTCCTTTAATTAGGAAACCTGTGCGCGTTTAGTTATATGTATTTGGGATAGACCGAATCATTTTAATTGTTCCCGTGCTGGCAAAAATGTTATGTATTAGGTTGTGTGTGTGGAAAATAGATTCCACGATTTTAATATACGTCTCTTTTTTTATTTTCATATTTCCGTCGCAAAAGACGGAAAACACTTTTGAAAACAAATATACTTAAAATAAATTGTACGACAGGTGGATACCGACTTAAGATGAAAGAATTAAAAGAGGGGAAAGGTTATGCGATGAACCTTCAGTGCGCAGGAACTGATGAATATGCTGACTTTCTGGTAAGAAAACATTTTCCAGTAAGCGTTGATGCGTGTTTTGAAAATTTACACCGATCGAGGCTGAGTTATGATGATTTAATGGATAGTCTTTTAAAATTTAATGTAACTAACAAGGTTGGATCAGGTGTTAGAGCAACAGATCAGTATCAATTAACTTTGCAAACCGTGATGGAAGATTTTAAAGCACTTGGAACAGTTAATCCAATTTCTTTTTCTGATGCAGTTAGACATTCAGACTTTCCAAGGCAGAAGTCACCAGGTTTTCCATGGGTTGAGCAAGGTGTTAAGACAAAGATTGAAGCAGCCGAGCTACCTGGTACTCTCGATATGATAGAGGAAAAGTGGCGTCGGATTGGAAAAGGTTACCTCACTCCTTTGGCAGATTGTATGCTTGTGGCAAGATCTCAAGTGACTACTATTGAGAAGAATAAGATTAGGCCAGTGTGGGGTTACCCACTTGAGGTGTATCTTGAAGAAGCCCGTTTCTTCCTTCCTTTTATGGACAGGTTTAACCAATTTGCTCACAATATTCCAATAGCTTACGGTTTTGAAATGATGAACGGTGGTATGCGTTCTATCAACTCTGCTTTCAGTAGGGATAAGTCTTTGTTTGGACTTGTTGATTGGAGTGAGTTTGACATTCATTGTGAACCTTGGCTTATTAGGGATGCATTCAAAGTAAGCGGGAGCATGAGTAGTCTCATTTGCGAGAATAACCAATTGGATCAACGACTATTCCTAATTAGACAACATCACGTGAGGGTAGTCGTTTGGCCAACAAAATAAAGATACACTTGATATTAGAACCTGAACTTCCTCTTTCAACTTTAAATGATTTTGTTTATTTGTTGGGGGGGCCTAGCTTTCGAAAAAATGTAGTTTTTTTCTTTAGAAGGCGCAACATTTTCGTCTTCTCTTAATAGATAAAAAGAGTGACTAAAAAGAATGTAATGATGCTTGTTTCTTTTTCAGTAGTCTTAGATTTTTTTTTTACGGGGATCCATTGTCGTGGCTTGTCGTTATTTGTGGCTAGCCACGCTGGGAGGGTTGCATCCAACACTGTTCACCTTCCTCAGCTGACCTTAACCACTAGATAGCTTAATCAGTCTGTCCATGCATCCTGTGGATAATCACATGACTCATAAAGCTATAAAACTGTACAGCACACAGGAAATAAAGTCCTTTAGCAAGTGTTAGTCTGCCAATCATTTCATGTGTATAATGTCTTAGTTCTAAGAACCTACAAGTTCCGGAGGGAACATTACAATACACACGTAGCGGAACCAAGGTACAATTTGCCATCAGATAAGTACTTTTGTGAAACTGCTATACCAGCTATGTACGACGATGTCTGTAAACGGGTGTTACAAGCATTTGAGAAGAAAAAATTCGTTAGCGTTAATGATAGTTATTTATCATTCACTGCACATTACGTGACAAAGGATTTTGAACGAGTTAAATTGTGTTTGCAAACCCTTTCCTTTAATTAAAGCCATACGGCCGAGAAGACATTGATGGAATTTCACACCTGTGTTGAAAAGTGGGAGTTGGCCGACAAGATTAATGCTGTAGTTCATGACAATGGCGCCAATATTAATGCTGCTATTAGAAATGGGGGATATCCACATTTTGGATGTCTTATCCATACATTGCAACTGGTTGTGAACGCTGGTTTTGCTGGCCAAAAAGATGCAGTTAATTTGCTTAGTGCTTCACGCAAGTTGGTTGGACATTTCCATCGTTCTTCAGTTGCAACTCATGAGCTTGAGAATGAGCAAATTAGGTTGGGGGTAGCTGTCCACAAACTTATCCAAGACGAACCTACTAGATGGGGCTCCAGCTATTACATGCTGCAACGCCTCAATGAACAAAAACAAGCTGTCATCAACACATGCAGGAAATTGGATATCCCCACTGGCATAAATTGCAGCTCAGTGGTCGCTAATGGTTAAAGTAGTGGACGTCTTGGACACTTTCCAGGAAGTAACCCACATGTGTTCGTGCGACAATGCAACTGCTGGCATGATTCTGCCATTAATTGAAACCATAAAATCAGACCTTGAACCAAAACCTCGATGAAACGTGCATTGAACGGGGACTTGGTGGCTCGATACCCGAAGAACTCGGAATGGAACCGACTATTTGCACTGCCAACATTGCTTGACCAGCGCTTTAAGGACACTTTATTTGAATCCAGGGCAGCATGTTCTGCTGCAATTACAGATTTGAAAGACGAAGTTAAGAAAGTAATGCCAGTAACGCCGCCAGCAATACCTGAAGCACAGCCTGTCGGACCTCCACCGAAAAAGAAGTTTAAAGTTGCCTCTATTATGAAAAACTAACAGGCTGCTGCAAATCGCCACAGTGAAACACTCGCTTTAAGGCCAGTCACAGGAGATCAGCTTGTAGAAGACTATTTAAAGGATGCAACAATTCCGCTGGTAGACGATGTAATGATGAAAGCTCCGAGGCCTCTTTTTTTTCTCGCTGAAAAACAAAACCGAACTGTGAATTTAATTATGGACCCTTTCATCTGCGTTTCACCATCCGGAAGTCACTGCCGACAACGTAACTTCGTTTGTGCAACTGTATAAACATAATATTTTTTTTCTTGGGCATAAAGCCACAGATTAGTGTGTGCTAGGGGTACTGCACTACCATATTACATGTATTGAAACATTTAAACCTTTTGCTTGCTGACTTTTTTTTGCCTTGTTGTAGTAGTGGCCATGTTGCGGCGATTTTGTTATGAAAACATCAAACATCTTTTAGCTTAACTGCTTCAGCTTATAAAGGATAATTATTTTTAACTTGCAAACCAACTAGCTTATATTTAAACTATTTTATATAAACGGCATTTAATTCTACGATCTACCTTCCGGCAAACGCAATTTTTGTAAATATGTTTTTTTTATTATTAATAATTCACGTCGATTTATTGGCATCTCAGCAACGATCCCTGACCAACGGCAATTCAATCTACAGTATCCTTCTTTTAAATAGATTCAGTTGTACATAACCGACTGTTAGAGAAAAATCCGTTGACATTCGAAAACCTTTCTATTGTTCCAGTCTTAAAAGCAGCGCTGGCTTCATCGTCAGTTGCCGCTCATGCGTTCAAACACTGCTCTACCATACCGAACGGCCCTTCGCCAATCAGGTTGCAGTATTCTTAAGAAAATGTTCCCTTAGCCATTCACCGCAGCTTCTTACTCTTGATCGTCCAAGCCGAGCGAAACTTCCGGTGAACTATCAATCACGTTGCCTAGCGGCAGACCCAACCTTCTGCCGACCAGATGTGACCACATGTGCACCCATCGTCATCTGACGTCACAACACTCGCAATACTAAAGTCGCATTCCCTGGGGTCCGCGCTTCATGAGTGGGGGTGCCTAGCAGGATCCGATCTACTCCTATATAACCAAACATGCTACGTTAGTCGACAGCCAAGCTCAAAGACGAATTGCCGCCCGTCGCTACTCCCGTTGAGGGGGGGGGGAATTGAGGCTTAATGGCGCGTCGACAACTTGGTCATTGAGGGGATCGGGATGTCTCTCCACTGTTGCTATGCCGGGCAGAACAGAAGGTAGTAGTTTATGGACTTAAACTAGTTTAACGTTTGAAAATTTAATTTTTTGGAAATGATATTCAAAATTTTATAGTTTAAATTTTAAATAAGACTAGGCAATTTTTCGTGATATGTAGAGAGTTAGGCCATCGGCATTCTTGACCAACCCTCTCTGCATACTTAAGTGTTTGGGGACCACTTCCTAAAAAACCCGATTTTAATATTAGCCACAGCGCTATTATTATTTTTTTTCTTTTATTTTAACTAAATGGGTTAATCTAAAACTTCACCAAAATCACGTAACGTATTACTGAAGCAGTTAGGCCTTCTAGATAGAACTCTGATACTTACAGGTGATAGGGTGCATTGGTTGCTACAAAAACTAAAAGCTACTTGTTTTTCTAGTAACGTTCATGGATTTGAACAAACAGTAAACGTTCATGGATTTGAACTAAACAAAACTTTGACTTGTCAAAATTAGTATGTAAACAAAACTTGTTTGCAAACCGCCGATGCACATGCTAAATTGTGCACTTCAACTAATAAAATATTACTTTTAATAAGTTGTACAGACAAGATAATAAGTCCATTCAGTAGAAAAAGTTAGTAAATAAAGATGCGAGCAAAGTAAATGAAATATTGCCACTAGAAGGCGTAAATAAACACCCGTCGTAGCATACGGGAACTGCAGTGAAGCCCAGCGCGCATCCGTCTAGACGCCACACACTAGGCTTTACTGCGGTCCTTGGATGGCACGACTAGTGTTGGTTTACAAAGATGTAGTATCTGTTGTTGTTTGGGCCTTAATGTCAGCATGCCCGAGCAGGCGTTGAACCGGCAATATATAGAACAGAGAACTCGAGCAGTTTGCCTACAGTGACATGTCTCTCATCGTGGTCGTGGAACTGTGTTCATATGATGTAGACAAGCGACTACACCATCATTCTTCGAATTTTTAATTTCCACTGGGGGTGTACTGCTGACATGTAAATCCAAAGGGCAACATCTGTCTTCCAACATTTTGTACGTTACTCTAAAAGTAGCACTCAGCTCTCTATCGACAGGAATTGCTCCAAATGAGATAGTAAAGAAAGATAGTGCTGGATTTCAGAAAGATAGTGCTGGATTTCATTCTGTTTCAGTATCTGTATGTTGATATTGTAAATTCAGGCGGTTGTGTTTAGTTACAAATGCATGTGGGGAGGGGAAGTCACGTGGAAACCAAAGACCAGAGGAAGTTCCTTACCGAGCAAAGACAGCATTCCGCAAAAAAAGTGCCGTGGCTTTTAAATTTTGTTATTCTAGCTTACTTTATAAAAAAAATTAGCACGTAAACTGTAAAATTGAGACCGACATTCAAAATACACTCAGCCTTTAAATCTCACTTTATGTATAGTTGCTAAAATTAAAAATGTAGGCTATTGTTCAGTCTTTCAACTCTATATGTTATAAGTATAGGCTACAACCAACGGAAAGCGCTTTGCATTAGAAAGTGTGGGTTAAAAAAGAAGAACATTAATTTTCTTATTTGTTAGCACCCTTCGTACAAATAGTTATTTTGAAACATATGGACATTATCAAATAGAAGCATATTTTTTAAAGAAAGAAAAATGTGATAGGTGTTAGGTAAAGAGGATAGTTTCAATTAAATAATTTTTGTAAGAAATTAAAATGACTATAGATATGGCAAGGAGCAATAATTCATTAACATGGCCTAAAAAGCTAAACTTTAAGCATAATGTATTTACGGAAATAGCTTAGCTATAGGCTGTATTGTAACCGTTTTAATTCACATTATAAGACTTACACAACGTAACCTCATTAGGAGCAAACAATGGCAAACCCTGAATTTTGTTGGGGAAGAAGGAGGAGGTGAGTAAAGAAAATTAGAATTCAGAGTACTCTTCGAGAAATTCAGCTGACTTACGTGTAGCAGCTTTAGTGCCTATTTTAAATGGTTACTTTTACTTTTGCCAGATTTGAAGCGTAACTTCGGATCTTGGTGGGGGTGGGAGGAAGGAAAGCCTCCCCCCCCCACTAGGGTTCGCCACTGGGAACAAATCGCATAAATTCAAGGCCAATGGAGTTTATTACCTAGGGACCATTTTTAACGTTTAATTGTTTTAATTGGACTGGGTAAATCGTTAGGCTACAATTTGTACACAATCGTAGCCAACAAATTACAAGAATAAATAATTAAGAAAATGTGTCGTAACATGGATTCATGAATTTTGCTAGGTATTCCAAGTAGCGCTTTTAGGCACGTTTCATTTATTTTTTTTCATTTTATTTTAGGGATTTTTTTTCCTTGCCAACGAAGCGTTGCTAGCTGTTGCAATTCGCCTGACTTTTTAATAAATATTCTCTTTAACAATCACAATATACAAGGCACACTACACCCACAGTGTGTGCTCTGACGTCATGCTTAAAACAATAACAGGGGAAAAAATTAAACGAAATGTCAAAAACATAAGCGGCATAGAGTCTCGGCATGAGCGCAGACATCTGTTGGCGCAGCTATCTTGCCTGACTTTGAGGAGTGATTCGCTCTTGCTTGCTCTTCGCGATCGCTGATTGGCTATTTGCGTAGGTTCACACACGCTGAGTTCATGCGCAATTCGTAAAAGAGTGCCACCGTATTTCTATCGCTATTCATATACAAACAACTTCTATTTCCAGATAATTAGATTTTTGTAGTCAGCCAACATAGCTTTACAAACTAGGTCAAAGATCTGGTGGTACACAATTTTCTCTACACACTGAAACGATAGAGCTCTGTGGCCCAAGGACTAAAAATATGTAACAACCAACCCATGTGCCAAACCCCTAGGTGACGTCGCCAGGCATTTTCTTTCTTGTCCCCCGTCTTCAGCACCGACTGAGAAAATGTTTAGCACCACAAGAACAATCGTGTCACCAAACAGGAACCGACTCTGTCCCGAAAGAGTAGATAAATTAATTTTTTTGTCGAAAAATTTAAAGAAATTTTAATGATTGTTCAATTAAAGTTTTTAACTCCAAATGTTGAGTGTTGAACCAGCACTGCAACACCACCATGTGCACGTGGCACAGGGTCAGCATCCAGACGGTAGACAGAATAACCTCGAACAACCGGATTATCTGACGCCTTAAAGCAGGTTTCCTGTAGACAGCAGCACAGAGGTCGCCAATGCGACAAAAGCAGCCGCAGCTCTTCGACATGGGTCCGATAACTTTGGCAGTTCCACTGAACGATGGCATGCGCAGGCATTAGGGCGGGCTGAAAACTGAATCATTCTCCTCAACTCCTCCTCTGGGCGATCCGAAAACATCCGAATCCTCACCCGAATCAAAAGATGGAGTGAGGTTTAGAATGAAGTTGTCCTCGGAAGGAGGAAAAAGTTCCGGAAAATTGGAACAGGAAATCTCTCCCTGCTCCATAGGCAAAGTAGTATCAAGATGTTGAGGGGACACAACGGACCCCTCAGCAAGCTGGCCGTTCAACGTAGCTAGGCTTCTCTCTTGGTGGCGACGTCTTCACGGGTGGTGTTGAGGCTTTACCAGCAGGAGCCTTCTTCAACGTTTTCTGTTGTTCACTCCGGGCAGGCGGAGGTTTAGCTGAAGATTTAACCTGCCTGGGAACAGTCGGAACAGTTGCAGGAGCAGGAACAGCAGCAGGAGCAGAAGCATTTGCAGGCTGGGCAGATGTAGACGGCAAGGCAGCAACCGGGTCCGAAGGACCCAAAAGACCCTGCAGAGATGGATGTTGCTGGGTCAACAAAGTAATAACCTTGCCCACCGTCCTCGTCAAAGACCTGAGCTCAGCCCGTAAATCTGCCAAATCAGCAGACTCACTAACCGGGCCAGGCATTGGCGCACTGCACACCTGCGCAAAAGAACGAGTCATTGCCGGTGCCGATAGCTTGGCTTTCTTTCGGGCCTCCGAGTAGGAAAACCCGTCCTTCACCTTTAGTTCCTGCACTTGACGTACCTCAACATAAACACGATAGTCCCGTGAAGAGGCTTGGTGCTGACCACCGCAGTTGACGCACTGCTGCGGGCCAGCACAGTCAGTGCCTTCATGAGCTGCCTGAGCACAGGAAACACAGGTAGGCCTACATTTACACGAGCCGCTGGTATGGCCGAAGCGTTGACAGCGGAAACACCGCATCGGATTCGGAACATAACTCCTGACCTTCAAGCGCAGGTAACCAGCAGTAATGTGCTGCGGTGCAACTGGCGTATCAAAGGTCCAGGAAAAAGGTATCAGTTGGCTGGGCACCATTCTCGCCTTTCCGTGTCAAAAGCCTCGCAGCCGTAACACCTTGTGACTTGAGTTCGTCCAGGATGGCATCATCACTGAGACCCCTCAAATCAAAGCATGTCACGACCCCCTTGCTGCTGTTCAAAGTACGATGCGGCTCGACATGCACAGGGCATGACCCTAGTGCACTCGCTTTCAAAAGCCTCTTCGCCTGACCATCGTCTGCAACTTCTACAAGGTATCCCCCAGCACGGAGCCGAGATACACTCTTCGGATCGGAACCACAGATCCCTTTCAGAGCTTTGTGAACAGCGAATGGACCGAGTTGTGTAACATCATGGCCCTTGCCTGTCACCACCAGGAACTTCGGGACTTGGTCCCGACTCTTACTAAAGTCTGGTAACTGGGCACCAGGCCCAACCATCTCGGGTTACCTCCTCTGGCGCTTGCTAGTGCGGCGAGGAGGGGAAGAATTTTGGGGGGGGGAAGAAATTTTATCGGGGATGGGGGGGGGGAAGTAGTTGCCATGTAGAGCAAAAAAAAGTCGCGGCGGTGCGCCCCCCCCCAGAAAAGAAAATCCCGCGCGGCACTCGGGTAATGCAGGGCCAGAAGCCGCATATCCAGGGCCCTGCACCAGCAAGGTAACACCGCCGTCTATCTCGGTGAGGTAGCAGCCTAAGCATGCCGAGAGGCGAGGCCACCAAGGAAGCCGTACGCACCACCTCCGTCGATAACCCAAACAGTTCGGGTCCGTGATGCAGATGGATACAGCACAAGCCACCTCCCCACATCGACAGGATCCGAAAAGTCATAGCCGATTGACCTTAGGCCGCCTCGCCCAGGCCACCCGTCCTCCGGAATAAGGAGCCAAAGCCCGAAAAGCCAGGATCTCCGCCTCCACGGATTACTAGGTTGCAGCACACGGCCAACATGCTGGGGGATGAGGATGAAAAGTCCAGTGGCCAGAACGGGCAAATTGGAATCAAACCCAAAAGGGGATTCAAACCACCAAACATCCTCTAAGCAGCCACCCCGGGCCCGGTTTGTCCGGATTTCCCTTCACCTCTTTCCGACTAGTGCTTGCGAAGGGTGTTAAACCTGCCCGCCATACACACCGTAAGCGCACTCGCAAACCGTAGTGTTGAGGTTGCTAGTGTTCAAGACGGACTAAAAACCCTCCACCATGCAGACCCTTGGCACACTAGCAGACCGTGATCTTGGGTTCCCTTTTAGTCGCCTTCTACGACACGCAGGGGTACGGTGGGCTTATTCTACCCCCAGCCCACAGGGGGGTCGGAGGGGGAGGGCCATACACAGTCATTGAAGAGTTGGGCAAGGGACATGTCAGAATGCTAAATAAGGGCCACCGCACACACAGCAGCCAAGCCACGCGGAGAATGCTTTACGGTGTATGTGGCAACGCGCACTTGGCTGCAGCGGCCAGCCTGTCGCTGCGACCACCGAGATCCCGGGCGGCCACAGGGCGACCGTACTTGCTCCGGGTTCATTTTTCACCACGTGACCGAGAATTATCAATGAAAAACGGACGTGGCCGCGCGGCATGTCGCTGTGTTTTTTGGCCGCCACGACTACTGGCCGCACAACCTAGCCGCTCAGTGTGCGGGCGCCCTAAAACAAGAAAGGAGCTACGAAGCACTTAATCACTGCTCCAATCTAAGAGAATACATAAACGGCGACGTACAAGCTGCACGCACAAACCTAGAAAAACTGCAAGACGATATAAAGGTAACTCTTCATGAAGATGATTAACTAGAACTGCTGTTCAGTTAAAGTTTTGTTTCATTGCAGATGTCATGAAACTGGCCATGGCAGAATTACGGCAAGTGTCGCCAGTAATAGATGAAATACGGCCAGTAGGTCACTTGCATAAATTTCTGTTGTTATCCTTAAAATATAAATACATATACAATGTTTTTTTTTTTAAAGACAACTTGCAATGCATCACTGGAGTCATAAATTATATTTGTTATTATACTAAACATTATAATGTGGCTACCACAAAGAATAAAAAGTTGGGGCCAGTAATTGGTTACTTTGCCCTAGAACTCATTAATTTCTGTAGTTATTAATATTCTAAGAGGTCACTTGTTAAGCTCTTGATTGTGTTCGAATTTTTATAAGTTTTCATAAGTTGTTATTCTCACCCATTTTGGAACAAGTCTCAATCCCCCCCCCCCCCCCATTTTGGAACAAGAAAAAACAGCAATAATAGGAGATTTTGCTTGTTTCTTCAGTTACAAAAATGGGTAAAACTTACAAATTAAAAATTTCGGAAAGTCTTCTTACAATCTCCAAAGCTTCACAGGTTACGCGTTAAAAATATAATACATAAAAAATAAAAGCCTACAATTAATAACTACAGAAAACAGTGAGGTGCTCTATATTACTATACAACATACACAGACAATGATAAAACTTAGAAGCCTTTGACACAGCTCTTAATATTACTCAATAATCCTAAAAAAAAAATCGCAGGTATGTATGAAGAGATAAGGAAGAAGCCAATTCGACTCATAAAAGTTAATTAAGCCTATTTCCACTGCCTTTTGGACTTAAATATCAGCTTGCCGGAACAGGAATAGAAATGCTGACCTTCTAAGTAGTAGTAGATTGGTGGTGCGAGATTCCCGTTCATGCAATGCAATGTAGTGGATGAACTATACAAATACGTATTATACCCGCAACAGTTTCATATAGATACCCGGCTGGCAAAGCCCTGATCACATTATATGCATATTTGAAAGAAACTATTGGAGATGGGTGTTTTGGATGGCCCATGAACTTGCACGACCATTTCAGAAATATGAGGCGCTGCATAACTACTGAGCCTAAAGTCGTGTACAGATAGACGACAGCTTCTATTGAAAGCGGTTCCTTTATAAAGCCTAAAAAAGGTTAAGTACACTGGGCTCTACAGATTTCGAAGGACAAACGAAATATTCGGTGACTGAACATAAAACTTGTTAAAAGACGAAATATTAAAAAGCAAGGGGAGCCGTGAGAAGCATCTAATGAACACCAAAATGGACCAGACATATTCATTTACAGTGGTAGTCTAGAACATCCCCTTAAACTTACAGCAAGTGACACTTGAGAAAGTATGTACTTAAGTATATACTTTGCTAACAAATGAAGTATTTACTCAAGTTACGTGGACTAGTCTAGAACGCCAGAGCTAAGTGTCTACTAATCACTTATACAAGTACCAATTCCGTCGTCATTGACCCTATACTGCAAGTGGTCATTGTGACCACATTTCCAAGCTCTGATAGCCAAATTAATGAATAGAACGTAGGTACGCTACCAATTTACACACCAAGAGCGCAACCTCATTGCCGAACTGGATGCACATGCATGGGACTAATTAGCGACAGACACAGCCACAACTAAGAAAAAGGATTACTATTGTTGATGAGTTTAATGCTGCCCTCGGTGCACCAATGCTGCACCAAACAGACGAAGGACAGCTAAAGAAATAGTGGGAGAACATTGTTGCTATGGCGCTTACTACCATTAGAAAATGTAGGCGAAAAGTTCTAAAAACAGGTGGTGGCAGATGAGGAAACGAACCTGACCATATCACATAAAAGGTGGTTGGTCTGTGCAGTGACGAGATCCTGCCACTAAATAATCTCCACATAATAAACGTGAGATAAAAAGGAAGGTCATCCCTCTGTATCTGCACTGCTGAGACTTCTACTCATATCAGGGTTTTCAGCGCTCCCAAAGAAGGCACAGGATTCAGGCAACCACGCTGATTGGACAGCCACTGTTGTCCGGTAGCAACCCTTGTAATTTTTTTTTTTTTAACAATTAATTTCTTTTGAGCCTTTAGTCAGCCGAAGGAATTTAATGCTTGTGTGGCTAAACCGGCTTAATTTTGAACATTACCAGACTTTTAGAGAAGAAGAAATGTCTGGTAAAGGGAGGTACCAACCCGGGGATTCGATCCGGGAAACCTCCGATCATCGTAGGGGCCGAAAGATTGTCCACAATTGGCCAGAAATGTTCCCATAGCCGTGAAGGAGCATGGTAGCCTCTCACGCTACCCTGGCCAGCAGTCCTGGCGGGGACTTACCCAAGGTCCCCCTTCCAGGGGGTCGACCAGATACGCAAACCTTCAGCAACCAGGCTGAGCTCTATCACCGCTCAGCCATGATGACCACAGACGTTACTGTATGAAAATACAACTATCATGGGCTGACCCATAATAACGTGCTTTAACATGTGAAAAGAGGTCTTCAGTACATATTCGTTGTACATTCCCAGGCAACGTCACCTTCCTGTTACAAAATACTTGTCTGTTCATTGCACTGGCTGCACGGATACCAATGTGTGTGAAAGTGTCCGACACTTGCGACATCTGGAAATCTTGCCCTGTATCTAAGTTCTCTTACTTGTTACAGAATCTCTATTGCAATGCTGTGAGTTTGTTGCCCACGGCGAATTGAACGTGCCGTTCCCATAAAGCAGCAAAGTTCCTGGCGACCTTTGGTACACAACGTGAAGCGGTTTTCTGCGATAACCCCACAGTCACCTATAATTTGTTGGATGCTTCCTGTAGCTAAGTAATTTACAGCAATTAGTAATTGCTGCATTGTTGGAATCGAATTTCTACGCAGGATGTCTTTTTCCAGTAATAGTGCTATGCCAATGAGGAAAATTGTTTCAGCTTCCTGTAACAAAGCCTGAAATGTTATTCAGGATAGTGTTTCTATATGGGAACCAATTCGGCCTCGACGATCTCCGAGCTCTTGCTCATCCTGGATCTTCCCTCAGAGCTTCACTGCACTACCAACTTGGTACTTAAGGGTATTCCACAGCACCCTTGGAAGATACTCAACCTTAAGGGCTTGCCAGTTCTAAGGGGATTCTCAGACTACTGAATTGGCACTTAAGTATGTACTTTAAGCTAAGTGGATTTCAAGACTACCACTGTTAGACGACACCTCATAAACTCAAAGACACATTCAAAGAGTATCCTGCAATACTTTTTGTTGGTACGGATGAAGAATTTGAAAGACTGATGGGCATCTGTATATTCATTTTTCTTAGTGAGGTCGATCGTACAAATGCATCTGTGATGCATCGTGTACTGCAGGCAATTAGGGGGCACACAAGGACTGCCGGGAGTTGGCGTGAACCAACAGCAGGGGGGGGGGGGGGAAATCGAGCCTTAATGGTGCGTTGACAGCTAGGTCATTAGCGCCAACCTCAGTCACAGTGCAGCGGTCCGGGTTGCCACTGCACCACACATTACAGAGATATAATACAAACCCCTAATCTAAATCTTGTCATACATCTGTACCTCCTGCAAAAATTGAAAAACACCGGACAGGAAGACAGACTTATTGCCCAATTGATGTGCAATGGAAACGACAACGAACACCATCAAGATGGCGACAATCAACAAGGAAGTGCCGGACCGTAACTGGCCGTTGACACCAATAACATTAAGGAGGGTCGCCCTCTCCTTCAAAAGGAAACAGTGAGGGGGGGGGGGGATTGAGGCTTAATGGCGCGTCGACAACTTGGCACCAACCTCAGTCACAGTGCAGTGGTCCAGGTTGCCACTGCACTGGAAACAGTGAGTAAGTCAGATGTGGCCAATGTGCAAACGGGCTAACACCACCTCTTCACGGCAACACGCCGACTGCCATTCCTCGACAGTGCCTTTAATAGCTCACAATTTATTGCCGTCCTGTCAGTCCCACAAGGTTTGCCAAAAAGCGTGTAACCTCAGATGAAGAGTTGGAAAGGCGTCTGAGGGAACAAGGCCGAGATCCATTCCGAGAGGGCCAGAAAGGGCCCCTTTCGATGCTGAATCAGCGTGCTCATTCCCACCTATCCCAACATACCCCGGGATCCAGCAGAAAATCTCGGTCTTCCGATGGCCAGGCAAGCGGGAAAGCAGAGCTTGTACGCGTTGTGTCAAGGGGTTCCGAGGGTTGTATTTCGCCAAGGACTCCAGGGCACTCATGGAATCACTGAAGATAATGAAATGCGTGCCCTGAAGGTCAAGGATCCATTCCACCGCCAGACCGAGAGCCAGAACCAGGGAGTCGAACCGTTATTTTTTTCGGTTCAGTTTCCGGTTACGGTTCGGCTTTATTTAAAATTTCGGTTCGAACAGTTTTTATATTTTGGTTTTAACCAGTTATGGTTTAACCGGTTTTACTCGGTTACAGTTTTAATACTTGACTGGCCATAATGATTTGCTCGAACAACTAACAACGAACAAATAAGTTTAGCCTTAGTTTGCTAATTTGCATAACTTTCTAGTTGCTTTTCAGTTGCAAATTTGCAAAGCTTTTTAGCTGCTTAGTTTTCAGATTTGCAAAGCTTACAAATTTACTTCAAAGTCACCAGTTTTTTAATGGAGTATCACTTGTTCAGGGCCGTAAAACAAGTAGCTCACTCATTTTAACAGAGGTTTACACTGTAGGCCGCCTAACTAAATTAGTTTTAACTAAAATTCAAAGCACTACAGTAAGGGAAATTGCTTAGTGATCCCCCAACGTCATTGCAGTTTTCACCAACCTATCTTTTTCATATATGCTTGGCCCGGAGAAGACAATGTCTGAGCCTTTGCTCGACGCTTTCCCCTTCCCCACCCGCCTTTGGTTTCGTATACAACTGTAATGCGGAGAAAGGTTTGGAGGTTGGGGGGGGGGGGAATGTTACTACAATTTTGTTGTATCATTGTTAGCTTGCAAACTATTCATGGTCGTGCGAAATATGGCATTGTGGGTGAACCCATGCAGGATATGGCATTGTGGGTGAACCCATGTAGGATATGGCATTGTGGGTGAACCCATGCGGGACATAATTACTCATTGTTATGCTCACTGCTTAGTTAGCGTAGCATAGCATCATTCTAAACGGCATGCTAGCAGTCAATTTGTTTCTGAATCAAACTTAATTTAGCCAAATTGTAACTACTTAACTGCACATTCGTTATTAAAACTTTATCACTGTTGGTAAATCTGTATCCGCGATTTCAGGATAGCATATTGTTAAAACAACAATGATGATCCAGAAAGCAAACGTGCAAGAACCGAAAAAATAACCGATATTTTATTTCGGTTTGGTTACGGTTACGGTTAATGCCACCTGTAAGTTTTTCGGTTCGGTTACGGTTTCGGTTCGGCAATTTCAAGCGGTTTTTACCGGTTTTCGTTTTCGGTTACGGTTCGACTCCCTGGCCAGAATCTCTGCAGAATACACAGAATAGCCTGATTGAAGGCGATGGGAAACAGTTACTCCCTTACAAACACAAGCACACGCCACGCCAACGTCTGAGTTTGACCCATCAGTAAACAGCCGCTGATATACGGCGTACTGAGAACACAGCAGCCGGAACTCTTGCAAGTACCTTGCCTGTAGAGTGGAACCTATCGGGAGGGACACCAGGGCGAAGATGAAAATGCCACTTGGGACAACCACTGGCATCTCTCCAAGCCGCAAGACGCAGGGCATTTCAAAGGCTATTACCTTACGGGACTGCTGGAGCCTATCGCGGAAATCACCCTTACCCACCCTGCGTCTACCGACCAGCAAGTCTGGTCCAAAAACCATGAACCAAGCATTACTGGCTCGCACTGCACACAAACGCACAGCATACTGAATGGCTAGCTGTCATCAATTGAAATGACAATTCAAGTCGCTGGGGAAAATCGTGCACATTCACGTTAATTCAGGGGGGGGGGGGGGAATTGAGGCTTAATGGCGCGTCGACAACTTGGTCATTAGCGCCAACCTCAGTCACAGTGCAGTGGTCCGGGTTGCCACTGCACCACACATTACAGAGATATTATTCAAACCCCTAATCTAAATCTTGTCATACATCTGTACCTCCTGCAAAAATTGAAAAACCCCGGACAGGAGGACAGACTTATCGCCCAATTGACGCACAATGTCATGCGGAAGATGGAAACGACGACGAACACCATCAAGATGGCAACAATCAACAAGGAAGTGCCGGACCGTAAGTGGCCGCCGACACCAATAACATTCAGGAGGGTCAACCCCCCGCAAAAGGAAACAGTGAGTAAGTCGAGTGTGACCAATGCGCAAACGGGCCAACACCACCTCCTCACGGCGACTGCGGCGACACGCCGAGTGCCATTCCTCAACAGTGCCTTTAATAGCTCGTAATTTATTGCCGTCCTGTCCATCCCACGAGGCTTGCCAAAAAGCATGTAACCTCAG